>JAQIYE010000064.1:0-19374 GCA_034699765.1 Xenyllodes armatus
GGAGAACGAGCACTAAGCATCCAGTCCCTTATTATGCATGAGATATATCAGAAGAAGGAACATCAACGAGTAACTTTATATAATGGTGCTTTGCATGATCTTCAAATGTATGTGAAAGATTTTAATAGTCCAGAAGTAGTAACTCAAATTTTCTTCCCAATTCTGCTTCCTTCAAATACTAAAATTGAAGAGGTGATTTGATGGTGATTAGAAGGATCCAAGTTTATTAGTCTATTAAACTACAAATCATTTTAGAGGATTGTGTTTAATTTAAGTTCAGATTTTATAATTGCATGAAGATTTTAAGAAAACTGGTGATAAGAATATATTGAAATTATTGGTATGCAAGGATTTAATTCAGAATAAAAAAGTTAATTTCTGTAATCTTGATTCAGGAAAAAAGTGAACATGGAATACATCTGGTAATAATTTTGTCTTTACGTGTTTACTGTTTCTGATACATTCACATTAACATGTAGTTAATATTGTAATTAGTTAATTAATTGACAGTCGAATCATACATTTTTCAAATAACAAAATCCCAATCAGTCTCAGGCTTTTATTATTCCATACAGAACAAGAAAGAGAACCCTCATCATTTCTCTCCTCTCTCTTTCTGCAGTGGAAACCAAAAGAGTGGCCTTTGAATTTGAATCCCCGGTCGGTGTCTGCTGTGGCTCATCAAACACAAACAAAACTGGACAGAAAGTTACAAGGAGACCCTTGAGCTAAAGTCTGACCTTTGACCTTGACAAGACCTTCTTCATCTCCTCTTCCAATTAATGAGTACAAAAAAGTCTAGACTCCTATCTGGACTCATCATCCCAAAGCATAGTTAGGAGTTTAAAGTTACATTAATTTAAGGTATGAGTATAAATTTTTCATGAAAACTAATTTAAGGAATTTATAGATTAAATGCCGTGAATTCAAAAAATAACATTTCGTTTTGTTTAACAGGTCAAGGTATAAATCAGTAGGAATGGACGAGGTTCAGATTCTTAGCCCTCCTAGCCGACCCAATCAAAGACCAGGTAGTGGTGGTAATGCAGATGGTCATACTACTGGAACTGGTGCTCCAGCAGTTGTTTCTGGACCTCGAGGGTCATCCAATGCTGTTAGAAACAAACGAGGAAGAGGTCGAGGTGGTGGTCCAAAGTGTAGAGTAAGCAATGGGATAGGATCATATCAAGTTGTTTCACCGGGTCGTGCTGGGACTCGGGGTCGTGGTAGAAATGCCAGAAGGAGGACTGGAAAGGGTGGTAGACGTGGGGGTCAACAAGGTGGAAATCGAAAAGGATCAACAGGAAACAGAGATCGGGATTCAACAACAAATAATTTACAGTTTGATGAAGATGATGATGAATTCTGTGAACAAGCTTTATTGTTAGTTTCCTCCAGAAAATTAATCGCCTTGTTGCATATTACTTGGTTTACATTGTACATGATTGTCTTGTTTACTTTATTCCCATTTAGGAATTTTGAGCTCAATACTAATGAGATTTCCAAAAGTTTTAAAGAACTCAATTCAGCCGATTCATTGCCAGGATTTGAGACGAATGCTGGTCAGTTATTTTAATAAAAATCTTGCTTTGAATATATTGATTTCATTTTTGAAATACCGAGTCCTTTATTTTTAACATTTGCAGGGGATATGTGGCTTTACCCATTGAACAGACCTATTAGAGATTACCAATTTACCATTGTTCAAACTGCCCTTTACCACAACACTTTGGTTAGCCTTCCAACAGGTGAGATGAGCTCAAGCAAATGGGGAAATTGTTGGTTTATAACTGATCTGACTGTCACTTTATATGAAGTGAAATGATCATGATTAATTCTTAGGACTCGGAAAAACATTCATTGCCGCTGTGGTAATGTACAACTTTCAACGTTGGTACCCAAATAGTCTCATCATATTCATGGCTCCTACAAGACCCTTGGTGTCTCAGCAGCTCTCAGCTTGTCATGAAATTGCTGGAATACCTCCAGATAAAATAACTGAATTGACGGGACACATTTTACCAAAGAAAAGGAAAGAATTGTGGAAGAAGAAATTTGTCTTTTTCGTTACCCCTCAAGTTATGGCACAGGATTTAGCCAGCGGATTTTGTCCTGCAGAAAAAGTACGATGCATCGTTGTTGATGAAGCTCATAAAGCTGTTGGGAATCATTCTTATTCACAAGTCATAGCGACATTAACTCAGCAGAACAAGTGCTTTAGGGTACTTGCATTGAGTGCCACACCTGGAAATGACATTGCTGCAGTGCAAGAGGTCAGTTTGTTTTCATTTTAATTTGAATTTTTTATTTGAATTTTTTATTCTCATGATTTTATATTTCGGTAAATGGTAGTGACATTCCATTTCTGTTTAATAGGTACTTCAAAATTTATTGATTTCACGTGTTGAACTTCGTTCAGAAACGGATCCGGATATTCTTCCTTATACACAAGACATTGAAACTGAAAAAATGGTAGTTCCTCTGAATGATTATTTGAAATCTATCAAGGCCTCCTTACTTGAAGTAAGTAATGCATGACAAGAAATATTAAATATTCAAGGAGGTGGTTGCATAGAGTGACTGCAGCATTTTGGTGCGGCATCCTTGTCATTTCGTTATATTTGAAATTACACAGACTATGATGAGATACACCGGTAATCTTCTAAAAATGAAGGTGTTGAATGGAAGAGATGGGTATGCCTTCTCAAGCTATCAGGTACTGTGTTTTATATTACAATTATCATAGCATGATGGAATTGCGTCTTTATATTACGATTATAAATGCAGTACTTTCTAGCTGTTAGCTAATCTTCCGTATAAAAAATACTTTGCAGTTACTTAAAACAAGGGAGGCATTCCAAAAAAATTCAGCAAGTGTGGCAGTTTACCAACGGGCGACTATTATTAATGACTTCTACACTGCATATACGCTGGCACGGTCTGTTGAACTGGTGGCAACGTACGGCCTAAAAGTATTCTACTCATACCTTCAAGGTAATTAGACTATAACCAATAACGAAAAACTGAATATAATGAGAAAGTTAAAACCGCATTTATACAATTTAACAAAAGTTGTTATTATTTAGGCGTTATGTTGAATCAAAAGGCCAATCAGCTTGTCCCATTTGAACTAAGAAAAAATACCTCGGTGGAGAATATCCTGGCTGAAGTGAAAGAAAAGTTAAGCATATCAGGAGAAAAATCGACGGTTGATTTAGACAATAGTTCGGTGAGTGATACAGTCCAAACATACATGTTTCAGTTTTGTTTATTTGTACATTGTAAAGTTGTTTTACAAAAATTAATATGCACCAGGTTGGACATGACGCCAATTCAATATTGATGAATGGAAATGGTGGTGACAGTGCCGATTACTTAGCCAGTCATCCAAAAATGGCAGTGTTGAAGGATACCATTGAAACACATTTTGCAAGTATAAAGCACACAAACTCCAGAGTGATGGTTTTTAGTCAGGTGAGGCAAACTTTTTATTCAGTAATCATTCTATTGTCATTCCCATCTCGCTCTCTTTTCACTTTGTGTTGAATTTCGTGTTTCTATTTGAATTGCGTTGATACAGTATCGTGATAGTGTTCAGGAAATCACAAAGATGCTAACTCACCTTGTTCCAGTAGCGAGAGCAAAAGAATTTCTTGGACAAGCCACTACTGGTTCAGGAGCTCGTGGACTGAAGCAGAAAGAGCAGGTTGAGGTGGTTCGTCGATTTCGAGAAGGAGAGTACAATGTTCTTGTTGCAACTTGTGTGGGTGAGTTCCTTTAAGGTGACCTCTACTGCAAAACAAAAGAATATGTATAAACTTTGCCAAATGTATGTTACTAAATAGGAGAGGAGGGTTTGGACATAGGAGAAGTTGACTTGATAATTTGTTATGATGCAATCACATCCGCAACTCGATTAGTACAACGAATGGGAAGGACAGGAAGGCGAAGGGCTGGGAAAATTATTTTTCTGCTCACTCAAGGACAAGAAGAGTCTGTGAGTTTAATGTTAAATTCTTTAATTTATAATCTTTTGGTTTAATTCTATTTTTAAAGTATTCTTATCCCTTATGTGCATACCCTTGGTTTTTCAGCGGTTTAATCAAAGCATAACACAACAAAACAACATCAGTAGGACCATAATTGAAACATCCCAAATTGAGGCCTTTCTCTACAAGGAAACTCCTAGAATGGTTCCAGCAGGTAAAGAGATATTTGTTGTTATATCTGCGCTGCTCTTCCCTCCTCGTCCTCGTCCTTCGTAAAATGTAAAAATAAGTTTAATTATACTTGTTTTTTAGGAATACAACCTATTTGTTTCAAGATGAATCTTCTTCTTACATCTGAACAACATTCTGAACCTGCTTCATTACCAAATACTGACATGGCTATGGAAGATCATGAAGATAAAGGTAAATAGTGGGCGACATTGCAATCTGTAATTTATTCCATCAAAGGAACATTCATTTTTAAGATAGATTGACATGGACGTTAATGAGTTATATGAAAATTTGTTTCCCCAGACTTGGAAGTGGAGTATGCATTTGAAAGACCGAGAAAGCGCCTCGAACCACCAAATAAAGAGCCAGCACGAACTAAAACTAAGAAGAAAAAGGCAGCAGCAAAGGATCAACATTCGGCTGGTTACCATGATCCATTAAAAGTATGTGGAGTCGATCCTGTGCAACCTGTACCTCAGAGTCCCAAGATAAACAGTCCACATCATTCAAGCACTGACGAGGGCGGGCTTTCCCCTAAACTTCGGATTTTCAACTCAAGACGTGTTCCAGAATGTTCTGTTCTTGACGATAATGACAAAGAGGATCTGATTGTTGACGAACTGGACAATGAGTCATTCTTCCAAGATGACATTGACTTATTAAGGAATATTTTTGATGTCAAAACTCGAGCTACCACTGACAGACAACCTTGCATCTTTATTCCTAAAATTGATAAACCATTGAATTGGAAAGCTGAATATTCAAATATGGACAGGAAAGACATCATCCTCAATTCCTACGAAATTCAATGTCTAAAGGAAAAGCAGAGTGCTGTCTACATGCTCGGTCCTGCAATGACAGTTTGTGGATGTGGCCTTCAGGGCGATGACAACGCTGATTTTTCTCTATTCGATCCCTTTGAAATGTCTGGTGATGAAGATAGTGGGTTCCTTCCAAAAGGAGAGACTTTATCAACACCACCAAGAAATACAATCGTTGATGGGGAAGACGAACCACTAAGTCCTGAAGTATTTATTCCTTCACAGCGTCGTCAGAAATCATGCCAAAGGAAGCTATTTCCAGACCCAAGTGAGAATTCCAAAATTCATGAAGGTACACCAACGCCCTGGTTTGATACAACTGAAATAAAGCCTCTGCACGGTTCATTTGAAGATGACTCTAGATTTTGTTTTAAAAACCTAGAGTGTGAAAACGACTTGTCTACAGCGGAAGTTGCCCATTCAAATAAACCTGGATTAGGCTCGAGTTCCAAAAGTCCTGAAAGTCTTCCAGTCCAGGCTCAGGTTCCACCACCACAGTCAGGCAATAAAAAGTTCAAGTTTAAAAAGAAGCCTCTAAATGTATTCAATTTCGACGTCAATGGCGGGGATGACCCTTCAGGTACCGGTGCTAGTACTTGTTCCGTTAATATCCCGTATTCCGAAACAAAGGAAACTGAGGCTCTTAAAAGTCTTGCACCTCCAGTTAACCGTATGACTGACAATTGCAGTATGGATCCACCAGTAAAATTGAAGGAATCCTCGAACCTAAATGAAAGCTTTGAAGATGAGCTCTTGTGCCTCAACGTGCAGAACTGGGAAAATGCATTCTTGATCCATGACAGTCCAAAAAATATCAGTAATACCAAAGTGGGATTTCAGCAAGAAAGCAACTTTTGTCCTTCCATCCCGTTTTCTTGTGGAAGTCCGATCCGTCCGGACGTAAATATTATTTATGGAACTCCATCGCCGAAAGAAGAAGAAAGGAATCCTCAACAAAAATGCGGGCTGATTGAAGGAATCGACATCATTTATGGAACCCCTTCACCACCATCTAGGAGTCCCTCACAAGAAGTAGCAGACACAGAGAACTTGGAACTTTATTTTGCAACGCCGTTAAAAATTGCTGAAAGTATTAAAGAGCATGATAATACAGTAATACGAGCGAGATCCAAAACTCCCAGTTCCTCTACGCGTGTGGACTGCATGAGTCCTATCATTGGCCATTTTGATAGAACAAAACGTCCTGCAACGCCACCCTGGTCCCTTAATAAACTTGGAAAAGTTAAGAGTAACATTACTGAGCGTCCAGAAGCTTCCAATCCTCCTTTTAGTAACATAAATCCAGTAATTTCTTCAAGACCCACTAACGTGGACCCTATTCAATTAACCCCTCCTGGGAGGTTGATTTTAGGTTCTGACGACTCCACACCAGACTTTTCCCCAAACACCAATGCAAATTCTGACGGAAATATTTCACACGCTCAAGTTCAACTGCCAAACAAACCATTTTTAAACCCAGATGACTCAACACCCGATTTTTCTCCAAACTCAAAATCAACGCTACCTCAAAGTCCGAAGAAAAAATTTCGTTTTAAAAAACCAGAAGTCACGAAACGAATTGATTTCACGGAAGAAGCATTGGGTGATTCAAAGGGAGATGCACGTGCACCCACAACCAATCCTCCTGACACTCGACAAAGTAAATTCAAGTTTTCAAAGAAGCCCTTCACTTTTTGTCCCTCACAGCTTCTACCGAAGCCAATTCAACAAGTAAATACCACCTCCGCCAGTAAAGGGATTGGATTTATTGATAAAGAATCTGAAAATTCAATGGAAGTGGATACTGATACGATCAAGACTTCAAAGACGCCAATTCCAGAACGGAAGAAATTTAAATTTTCCAAGAAATCTTCTACTCCATCTCACTCCTACCAGGTGTCAAAATCACATCAGAGTGATAGCCAGAGTAGCCTTGAAGATTTTATTCTAGACAAACCCTACATGAAACGTCCAGTTTCGATTCCTCTCGGGGATTCCCCAGACACTTCCTTAACCTCTAGTGTTAAGAATCACCAAGTCAAGACACCCAGACCAAGTTACCAAACCTCAGGATCAGGATGGTTGACGACAGACAGAAACAGAAAGACTCACAAGCCCAGTGCTAATTTGACGCCAAGGAAAGTAAGAAGATCAAATTCGGCTGTAGTCAAGAAGAAAGCACCTGTAAAGAATTCCAAAGAAACATATCCTACTGATTTTCCTACAGTCATAATCGAAGGATCTTCAAGTGATTCGGAGGATTTTGAAAAGAATGACTACATTGGCACTGAAGACTTAAAGGCCAATCGAAAAAGGAAATCGAAACCTCGAAACGAATTCCTATTTGATGAAGCAACTGTGAGCGGCCCCGATTCCTCCGGTTCAGCAACTGATACTGACTCGGACTTGGATCAATTAGATTCTTCCTTTGTCGCTGACGAAAGTCCAAGTCAGATCGTGACTGAGTCGTAAGTCTGAATAATTTTTTTAACACTCATAATAAATATTTATAATTCGCATGCACGAAGTATGAGTGGTTTATCAAACGGCGCTGACTATTTCTTTAATTTTAATTCTAATTGTTTTCCAGACAAGCAGTTCGGTACATGCAGTCGGTAAAAAGCCCTTTAATAATAGCACCCAGACGTATGAATTTGAGAAAGAGTCCCAGTCCCGTGGATGTGGCTAGTCAATGGGATTATGAAAACACTGAATACCAAAACGTAAGAACAAATAAAATAATTTTGTTTGAATATTATTATATATATGCTTTAGAAATTTTGCACAAGCCATGTAAGTCTTGAGGAATAATAAATTATTTTATTCTGTGTTTTTCAGGACTCATTTTGTGTAGATGAAGATGAAGTTGACTTTGTTGAACGTGGAGACTTTTCCCAAGCAATGGTTGAAGCTTATGAGGCATTGGAAGAAGAAATCAAAAATGATAACTTTGAACGACAACCTGCTCCAAAAACACGTCGACAAAAAATGAAGTTGGCTCTCAAAGGAAATCAAGAGTCTGGGGAAGCCGTCAAGAGAAAGCGGAAACGTATTGTAACATTTAGTAGTGATGAGGGCTAAATCTGATTTTATTAATAGGAGGAAACACACTTATAAAGATAATTTGGCTTACGTTAATTACTTGCATATATTTTAATATGAATAGGGAAGAGATGTTTCAAAGGGAATTTCTAAAATTTTGTTTACAAATAATCAACTCATAATTAAGTTTACATTCTCAATTTACAATGCGCTTACATTAAATAATACTCGGGCGTGGACTAGAAAATCCATTTTGAATGTCCGGAGATGGATTCCAAGATTTAGGGAATGATGCTTTAGGAGGTTCCGGTGACTGAAACGTTTTCTCCGATTGATAGGGCTTCTGGAGAATTATATTCTCAGTTACTTCTTTCTTTTTGGTTAGGATGGGGTGAAGGTATTGCGATGGTATGTCCTTCGGATCTGTGATTTTTTTTTTACATTTTCTGATATTAAAATTTGCCAGTAAAACTATTTTCGGAAATTATATTAAAGACAAGTCAAATTCGTAAATATTAGTTTTAATGCTGTAACAAACAAAAATGATTCAGGATCAAGAGCCTTATCTTTCAAATAATTTCTACGATACAAGCTTTTCTAGCAATGGACGATAATATAACGGTCACATCGAATACCTTTACAGTAGAATAGATCAACGTACCTCGACTCAAGATACTGACAAGTATTCCCACAATAATGGTTATAAGTGTTCCAATAGTTGTATAGAGTAGATAGGACACAGTGAATATTTTTTGAGGCCAGTCTCTAAATACCAAAAATAATAATTAATAAAATTATATATTTATAATGAAACATTGCAGTTAGAGAAATGAGTCTTACATGGAGCTCAAATTTGTTGTATTGTTTCCTCCAGTGGTAAATGCGTAGGCTTCAAAGCTGCTCTCATTTTGACATCCATCTTTACTAGTTGGAAGTGAGGTATTAGTAATGAGGGGCATTATGCTGAACGCCCTAATTGCAATGAATGAAGTTATCAAAAACCCGGTTACTAGACCATATATTGCACCCTGTGAATGTATGAAATATAATGTCGGTTACTTTAGTTTGAATATATTTCTATAATCTTTGATACCACATTCGGTTTCGACGCATTATTAATCACTTTACCCCATCCTTGAGTTACAGGTAAATGACAAAAGCTTGAGTATTTTTCTATTTGTTTAAATCTTACATTTTTGTTTATTATGGGCATGAAAATCCCCATTATAAAAACAGCTCCTAATGGTCCAGAGGTAACCCCTACAATAGAAATGAATAGTGGAACGACGCTTCCGAGGTTTTGAGCCAAATACGCAAAAATGGTTACGGCAATTCCATAAAAGGTAGCTTGAGGAGGATATAAAATACATAGAACAACCAAATTAATTTTCTAAATTCGTCAAAAGTATTTTCTAATACAAATTTTTTGAGAATTCTTACATGTCAATCTTGAAGTTTGAGCTTGTCCATTTAACCCCATGTCCTTGAAGAAAGGTACTCCTGATAAAAAGTCTGACCATGTAACAGCAGCTAAAGAATTCAAGGCTGAAGATATTGAGCTACAAATATATGGGACACGGGATTTATCATGAGGTCAAACCAATATTGTTACTCTAAGGATAAGTGGATAAATGCCAAGGGCAATTTGATATTTTAAAATATGTAACCTTAGAACAGCACTGAAGATGCATGCGATGAAGAGTCCAAGCATCCCTGGAATAAATTGTAATTGCTCTCTGACAAAATACGGAAGTATTTCCTCGCGTCTCTTAATATCTCCAGAAAGGAGTGGATCACAATTCCCATAAGTTGCAAATAATGCAAGACCAACCAGGAGTATCAACCCACCATTTAAAATTGCAAGGGGTATACTCAGCAGTACAGATCTAGAATTTTGAGAAGTCAAACGATTGTCTTTTACATAAAGATACCCAATTCTGCAAAATTCTTGAAGCCTCGTTTTTTCATCAGTTATACTTACTTTACTGCTAATCTTAGAGTTGGTAAGCTTGAATATCTTTGAACTTGGGATTGATTGGTTCCCATATAAGTAAACATCATTAGACCCCAACCAAATATGAAGTTGAAAACGTTGTGCCGTTGAAAAACGTCAAAGTTTAGGCTTGAGTATTGTCGAAAATTAGACAGGAAAAAAGAGTTTTAGATAAATTGCATAAGTTGACTGTTATATAGATTCTTGACCCCTCAAACATGAGAGGGCGAGGTATATTTTAATTCAAATATGCATTTAATATGTTCTTACTTAATTAAATTTAAGCGTCCTTTCTCATTTGCAAGGCTGAATAATTCTGAGATCCCTCCGGCCAAATAGAAGCCCCTCAAAATAACCGAAATCATCCCGACCAGGATGAGGACATATTGAAATACATCTGTCAGGACAACTGCTTGGAAACCACCAATTGAGGTGTACACGGTGGCACATGTACCAATTGTAAGAATCGACAGCCAAGTAGGGATCCCTAAAATCGTTTGCATTGCAATCGAGGGAACATAAAGCATTACACCTGCATTTTTCAAAAAAAGAAATTACATTGAATACTTCATAGGAAATTTGTCCCAGGTAATTGAACTTCAAATAAATTACTTCTCAAATTAGTTCTAATCGGCTTATTAGTGCAGTTTGTAAATATGATTTTGATCCTCACCCGTGACAAAAACTGTTTGAATTATAAATAGAAATCCAGAGGCCCATTTAATCCAAGGGGACTCAAACCGTAGTTCCAAGTACTGGACAAATTAAAATAGAAAGACAAAATTGGCGATTTTTTCAGAGATGCCTTTCCCAATTCGATTTTTAAACTTACCTTAAAAGCACTAGTAAGCTTCAAATTGTACATTACATGTACAAAGCAATATATGCTGAATGGAGTAACAAGACTAGTGCTAATTGCTGTCATAATAATTTCCGATCCACTGTACATGACCTCTGATGTGAACCCTGGAAATGATCCATTGACGATTTAAACTTGAAATCAATTTATACAAATTTTCAAAATTATGTATACAATAGCCCCCGAATGTCCACTGGAGCTGAAATTAGCTAATGTAACTTGCCTAGAATTGAGTTTGCAGAAACATAAGTCACTAGCATTGAGGCTGCAATAGGTAGGGTACTCATTGATCTTTTCCCAACAAGTAACTCCTCATTTGTTTGCTTCTTAATCACAGCATAGTAGATCCCAATTAACAAAGAGAACAGGAGTGTACTTGCGACAACAATGTAATCTGTGATCCCGAAATAGTTACTTGACCTCTGTTCCGTCATTCTGTTTACTAATTAGTTATTGACTCGACTCTGGAATGTGATCTTATTAAATGATCTCTGATTGTGGTTTGTGAAAGTATATTACACTGCATGTGCTTTTAAAAGACTTTAGTAGTATTAAGTAAGAAATTTCCTAAAGGAATCCTTTACAACTTATAAACTTGTTTTATAGGAAATTCCTTGAAAACTTGTTGGCCCAAGATCGACTAGTTGACAATTTAGTCTTTTGCATTTAGTGTTTATTGCCATTTTGGTAAACGAATTTTCGCACCTGCTGTCTCAGACTCCATGTGTTGTAATCTACATTAGTTTGGCGATGGATTAAGTCAGAAACGTGCAACTTTCAGACGATCAGCGGTCTAATATAATTAATCTACAAAAATCTATCATAAAACCTGGTATCCGTTAAATCATCGAAAATTTCCTCCGTACGCTTTCACACTCTTCTGTGTAAATCTGGTCAAATCTTAAGGATACACGTTATAATCCCTTTGAAATATTCTCTGATTTATGATTGATCCATGATATAAAACATTTCGCATTTTTAATGAGTTACAAAGCTGGTCTGGTCACGTTAGCATCTGTTGGGCTTATCTGATTCATTTATTTGTCAAATTTATATGGCTTTATTGCTTAGGTCATTAATGTGACGTGAATAAATGACTAGTATCAAAACCCAAATTGCCTAGCTTCATTATAAAACGGTGTTGTCCCCTCGGTGTGATATTTCGTTTTCCCCTGAGATAACTTGTTCTATGAGTACCAACTAACCATAACCATATGTACAAACATTTGACTATTTTAATGGCAATGGTGAACTTTCATTAAGTTTGAAAAACGCTAATCAAAAAAGTCATTATTTAACTCATAAACCTAAAAGTTTTATTACAAATTATAGTAATACGAGTACGATGGAATCTTCAACGCAGCCCGATTTATGTTAAAAAATTGAATAAACTGTTAATCACAGGTGTAACGAAGGGGCGAAACGAAATAGTTAAAGTTTGGTTTTTACAACACCCCCTTATCCCCCACTACAACACCCCTTATCAGCTATTACAACACCCACTACAAAACAGATGTTGATAAAAACAAACATGTGTTGATAACCCCGAGGGTTACCATTGCAGCCCTAGGTCAGAGGTCACCTGGAAAGCCCATCTTCGAACTTGACCTTACTCTTGACCTCAAAGGACTACACATAAAATCTGAAGTCCCTCCTAGGTCAAAGCGTTCTTGAGTTATCGTGTAGACAGACGGACGGACTGACGGACAGACAGACAGACAGACAGACAATACATTCGCATAAAGGGGTTTCACCCCTTAATAATGCCAACACGTTACGTACTTACCCTAAAGCTAGTATTCCATGAGCATCTTATATTCATTACCCAATGACTTATTCCTAATTAAAACGGTGGTTTCAATAATTGGTCAAAACTAGCAAAACCGTAAATACTAAAAGCCAAGAGCCAAAAAATATTTACGAAGAAGTAATTTTAGCCAAATTTAAGCCAAATTTATTATACGATACCAATTTTCACAAAAAGGGTATGAATTCTAGTATTTTTGAGCCGAATTTTCTTAAATATCCAAGAAAAACAAATTTGTATTGCTTTTAAACACCTATTTAAATTTAGATAGATTAAATTTTGAAATCTCTCGCACATTTTTCATCCATCGTTCCACTAATCGAGCAACCCTGTGAAATTAGCAATAAGTAAAAATCTTAGAAATTGATTTATTTGAAACTGTATTTGATCTTGATCTATTTCCCTTACCAAGATCCTCTTTAGGGTGCATTCTTTGATTTTGAACTTTGAGATTATCTTCCAAAGTATTCATGATGATGTTTTTAGGAGGGAGCCCAGCAATCTTTAGAAAGCTTTCAAAGATTGGCTTTGTAATTTTTGTGATGAATTCAACCTGAGAGTAGTAAGAACGATTTTGAAGTTAATAGTTTCATCTTAATCTGTCTTAAAATTTGACTCAGGTACTTCAAAAACACCAAAAAATAATTAAATACCTGGTTCCGAGCCGATTCCTCTGGTGTTTGTTTTAACATCATTGCTGAAGGAGTAGCTCCATAAGATGTCTCAGACATACCTTGTCTTACAAATTCCTCTGTCAGCAACTTCAATGACCTATCGTACATGTTCAATGGTTTTGCTGGATAACTTACAGCAGCACATGCGATTGCTCCCCTCAGGATCTAAATGACAAAATTAATTGTATTACATGACTTTGTATTGTAACTGGACAAATTAAGTCCTAAGGATCTAGTTTGAGATAAGGCCCACCGTATTCTTTTCAGATTCTGTGTAGGTGCCAGTGGTTGATACTTTGAAGTTTGACAGGTTCTCGATTTCCTGAATGAAGACAGATTCGTCATCTTGAGGGATGTCCTCTGTCTAAATCCAATAGATTATTCAAGTTTCAATTCCGGAATATCTTATTAAACCTTGACTTTAATTAATTAATGATTGTAAATCCAAACCATAAGTGTTACAATTGACTCAAAAAGATCCTTTTGAGGTCCAATCAGTGGTCCAAATATTTTATCAAACTCAGGGCTTTCCATAATTTCCTTGACGAGTTTAGCTTTGTGTCCAGGTTCCGGGCGGGTACAAATGGGAGACCCATTGTCAGATTGCTTTCCTTCAATAGCTTGCCAGTATGATGAAGTACAACCCTCATGTCCAATAGTAATTACAGCTGAAGCAAAGTATGCAGCTGCAAGTTCTAATGGATCGAAAACTCCCTGGCCAAAATAAAATATCATTATAAAAATACTGAAAAATTTCGGAAAATTTTGAAGCTACAAAGTTTTCAGACGTGCAGGAGACCTGAAAATGTTTTAGGTTGAGAAGGTAGTGAACCGTTTGAAGGATATCTGCAGCTCGTAAGGAGTTTGTGAATGGAACTTCCTCCGTGGACTTGTATCCAGCTTCAATTGTAACTAGGAGCTTAAGCCATGCCTCTGCATCGTCCGGCGAGGTTGAACTTATAAACTTCCTTTCCTAATTAGTGTTTAAGTATAAGGTTGTTAAATAATCAAAATCCTGAAATACAAACAGTGAATTAAAGGCAAATTTAAAGCATGGGAAGTTCAAAGTCTCAACCTCAAAAATCATATTCATGATGGCTAGGAGTGGAGTATTGCCAAGATCATCTTCTTCATACAAATTTGCACCCCAGGCGTGGATGATCGTAGATAGTGGGTCACAGGATAAAGCTAATAAATTAAATGAGGAATTTATGCCTGCATTGTTTTTCGCTACTATCATTTTAACTTGGTTTGTCAAATTTACAGTCTTACTCTTTCCTTCCACAATCATTTCCTCAAGCATTTTTAAATTTTCATCAATGTTTTTAAGCATTGGATGCGTTTTTGAAAGACCAGCAAGTTGGGCCACACGTTCACAAAGAGGCTTGGTCTTTTCTTTAATAAACACAGCCTGTGTGATTTTTTAGATAAAATAAATCTTGTTTGACATTTTTGTACAAATCTAAAAATTTAAAGGTCAAATTTTCATTTCATCCAACTCCAACCAGATATTCCATACCTGTCTCATTGGAATGTTTACACAAGGTTTTGTGAGGGGAAATTGAGACATTCCTCGTTGTTCTTCCAGAATTCCCTGCCTTCGGTATTCAGAATGGAGACGCCGAAGCCATTCCTCATATATGTCTTTGTCCCTTGTTGGGTTACTTAAATCCGCACATTTGATTATGGCTTTAAGGACCTATTTAATTTAATATTACTTATCAAATTTAGAGCAATCAATGAAATTTGAAAATAAACTGCACTAAGCAGACTTGAGATATGGTGTGCGCAGACGAAAACGTTTTTGCTTAAACGTTTTAACGTAAGCGTTTTTGCGTAAACGTTTTAACGTAAGCGTTTTTGCGTAAATGTTTTAACGTAAGCGTTTTTACGTAAACGTTTTAACGTACGCGTTTTTGCGTAAACGTTTTAACGTACGCGTTTTTGCTGGGTCCCATACACGCTTTATGCATTTCTGTATAAAAATGCTCGAAATCTCAAAATGCCCCATTTAACCTTGACCTTTGGTTGAGGTCATGCAAATGTAGTTTTGAACGTCGAAATGCTTTCTGTATGCGCTTTATGCATTTCTGCATTTGAAAATGCAAAAAATGAAAATTTGACCTTTAGTGACCTCTTGAGGTCAAACCGTATGCCATAGGTCAAAACGCCCAATGTTAATGTTGTTTGCCATAATGAGACGCGACGAATGACACCAATTTTGTATTAGGTCGTCAGGGTAACCCTGTGCCGAGTATATGGCGATGATTATGTTTTTGAGCGAAATTTCGCAATAAAATGCGAACCGTAAATGCTAGAATGTTGAAACTCGTCCGAACCATGACCCATACCGACATACCCTGAAAGTTTCAGCCCGAAAGCTCGAAGCGTTCTATTCGAAAAGTGCTTATGACAGACAGACAGACGGACAGGACGAATGCATAATGATAAATGCTTCGCACACCATAATAATTGAGTTTTATTTCTAACTATTTATCAATATCATATGTCAGGGATATTTACAATCTCTTTTCGGTCTCCTCCTAGAGTTTGGCCCGCAGGGATTAATCCTCCTTCTAACGAGGAAACCAATGGAATCAGTTCTTGGTTCATAAAACGATCAAACTCTTCTTTCTCGATAGTTGTACTGTGGACCTGAAAATTTATTAGGATAGCAACATATTAATAAAATCTTAGGCTATTTAAAGAAATTTCCACCAGTTAATAGCTTCTTACCATTTCTTCAATAATAATTTTTGCGTTTCTGTAGTCGTCGTTCTTTTCGTTTAAGATCCCACTGTTCTTTATTAACTGGAGTCCCGTTTAACAGCTTTGTTTTTTATTTGAGATTTCGTTTGCCTGTTTGGAGAATACATTTGCTCAACGTGTTACGCAAATTAGAGTTTCTCATAAACAGTCTTCGGTTGTTCTGTATTGCCACTATTTTATGCTTACTTATAGCCAGAAGCGATAGGGTCCTTTAGAAATGTTTGCAATTTCAAGGCATTCTTATCTACATGGGAAAATATGGAAAGATTGTTAAACAAACGTTTGTTTTTTAAACTTGAACTTATTAAAGAGAATTTTTTGTATGCTATCAAATTCTTTACCATCCGGACTTAGGTCTTGGATAAAGTTATCTGTTACGCCAAAATGTCCGAGGTCATGGATCATTGCTGATAAAAGCGCAGCTTTAATCTCAATGTCAGTGAATGCACCCTATTTAAAAAAAGCAAAGCTTTTGTGAATATTCTTAAAAAAAGTTTCGAATTTTGAAGGTCATGTTCAATTTCCGTACTTTAAATCTGCCAGCTTGCAAAAAGGCAAAAACAGTTTGTGTAACGTCCGCAGCGTGATGTCTATTTGTGAACGGGACATCATGAAACGTTTTATACCCTCCTTCTATTTCCTTGGTAAGGGTCATCAACTCTTGCGTCATTCCAAATATATTATGCTTCTGCAGAAACGGTATAAATTAATAAATGGAGTGGTTTTATGTAAACCAATTACTAATATCTTAATATCACATACAGCTTGAATGGCGTTAACAACGTCTGTGAGTGGTACGTCAGATTGAAACAGATATTTTGATACGTCCCAATCTTCCAAATGATCTTTTAATTCATTAGCACTGTTGTCAGGCCATGTAGTTAAAGTATAGGTTCCATCGAAAGTAACCAGAGCATTTTGTAGATCCGAGCTATTAAATTTAACAATTTTGTTAAAAACCCAGTGCCTATGTTGAATTGAATTGACGAGACCAATTAAAAGTTTAGTGCTCTTTTATCATATATGATTCACCCCAATCTTTTTTGTTTCCTGTAATTATCATCCAAGGTCGTTGAAATGACATTAGTTTTGACAACATCTACAAGATCAATAAATCCTCCACATAAGGGCTGAACAGTTTTCTCAATGAAGCTAACCTACATGGGGAATTATGAGACCTGTTGATTAGGATATTTTTGAGATTTCAAGAAAAGTGTCTGAATGTATTTTAGCTTTCATTAACGAATCTTAAACACATTACTTGTCTTTTCGCTTTCTGTCTTGGCGTAGATGGTTTCATCATTGGCCACGACGGCAAACCCAACGCTTCCTCAATCGTTCCCTGTTGAAGATATTCCTGAGTCAACTGTTTGGTCCACTTTTGATAGGTTTTGGCTGGTTTTGCTGCATTACTTACGACCGCACACTTGATCGCCGCTTTTAAGATCTAAAAATTAAAACAGTTCTTATTTAAAATTAGACCCAGCTAGGATGTGGAAAGTTATCAAAACTTTCACTTGTATGTATTTTATGGGAAGGAATTATCCAGCCGACGAGGCCACAAAAACGGGTCTATTTAGGACTCTCCCGTCTGATTTTGACTTTACAAGGGTATACCCGGTTATGATGAACTGTCTTATGATAAACGGTCTGCGCACCGAAAACTTTTACTTACAACCGATTTATCGGATGGATCAAATGTGTCTGGTCGGGACGTTTTAACCTTGTTAACAAGCACAGAAAGTTCATTTACTAGGAACTTTTGTTGAGCTGACGCTTCAATGGCTGTGTTCAAGATCTGAAATATTGCATTTTGGATTTTAATATATACAGATTATCATTCAAGACGGTAGAAAGTATAGTTTCAATACTTGTTTTTTTTGTAGTTACCATTTTTTCAACCAATTGTTTAAATCGGGGCAGGTCATCCTTAATAATTGGATTAAAAACTTCTGCAAACTCAGAAGAATCAATAATTTGGAAAGCGAGATCAACACTGTAATGTTCTAACATAAACTCTTGAACCTGGCCATCAACCCTTGGTAGCCCCGTGCAATATTTTGATGTTGTTGGAGAGTTTGGGGTAAACATGTTCAAATTTTTTCCATTAAGTTTCTCGTAAAATGCATTTGCACAACCAGGATGTCCAATTCGAACCAAAGCAGCCGCAAATAGTGCAGCACTTACTTCCAAATCATCAAACACCTTTCAAGTATAATTGATATTTAAATTGTATCACACAGAAGGTCTATTTGAACACATCATATTTGTTGAATATTGTTGTGATTGACATACTTTGATGCCTTCAATATTTAAAAAGTAGTGCATCGTTTGAATAACATCTGCCCCATGATACGAGTTCGAGTATGGTACTTCGGCAATGGGCTTGTACTTGCTCTCAATGTTGTCTAATAGGGTCAACCAGCGGGGGGAAGTTGTGTCAATTAATTTTCGTTCCTAAAAGAGATAAAATTAACGATTAAACAAGTTTTGGGGCAAAATAAAACGGAAGATACATTTTATTTGCTTTTTACAGTATCCTTTAATACCTCAAAAATTTTATTCATCACAGTTTTTAGTGGAGAAGGCTTTAAGAATGTGGCCTCAAATAAATTTTTACCCCATGAGTTTACTATCCCCGAGACAGGATCACAGGATAGGGCTAGAAGAGGATACAACAACAATTAAGTATAATTGTAGTCTTTGGAAAACATGAAATAATTAGTAGTTCCAAACGTTGTTGTGGTTAAATAAAATGCAAGTTCGTGTAATTACTTTCTCCATGATTGTCCATATTTGTAAATTCCTTGAAGTTTGAGTTAAAATTTGTAATCATGGGATGGTCATTCGGAAGTTGGAGGAGTTTAGCCAAGATCCCGCACAGAGGTTTGGTAATTTCTTTCATAAAGAATAGCTGTTAATTGCAAAAAACGATTAATGTCAAATGAGTATCTGATGCCATAAGGGGTATAAAAGGACAGATGGGGTCAATACTTATGGGAAACAAAGTGGCACAGCCTCTGCTTGTCGAAAATAAGACGATGGCTTTTTTCGATATGTCAAGCTTTTTTTAAGAAAATAAATTGACGTTCGACCCATTTAAACAAATGTCATTGTTCATTCTCACTTGTCTAGGAGGAATACTTGGACAAGCTTCCATGAGAGAAAATTGCTTCAGAGCCCTTGCTT
>JAQIYE010000065.1:0-19353 GCA_034699765.1 Xenyllodes armatus
AATCACTTTGATCCATTAATGGTAATGAATTTTAGTACAAAAGTTGATGGAGATCACGTTAGCTCAAATGAGTATATACCTGAAGAGGAAGTAGTAAATATCACTACTTTAACTGAAGAGTTGGAATCTGTCGCCTTGGACTGGAAGTCAGTGAGAGGTGTAAATGAGTGTCCTTGTTCTGCCCCTTTGGATTTCTCTACGAGAAAGGTTCATAAATTATTAGTTTAGATTCCCAACTAATACTTGATCGATTGTACTATGTGTGACCTCTAATAATTTGATTTAAACCATTCAATTCCACTAGAGTCACTGTTGGAGATGTGGAGAGATTTTTTGTAATAGGTGCTTGGATAAATGGGCTTCACTTCCCGGACATATAAGTGATAAACAAAGTCCAGTTTGTAGATCGTGTTACCGTGTTTTAATCAAGTCTTCATCGGTAGAATCAATTGATTGAAATTATGGGAGATTACTAGGAATTTCAATTTCATCATTCCGTCACCATTTCAAATTTACATGCAGGCACGTATGAGTTATTCCAGTGTTCTCAGACGAGTTTCAAATTTCGAAATGATTTAGGTATAATCCAATTATGCCTGTTGATGTCATCTGGTAAACAATTATTGAAAGAGGGTGAGAGGATGTGCAATAAATCTGCAATACGGTCCCGCCTCGGATCTTAATGAAGTTTGTTTCGTTGCTTACAATATAACATTGTTTAAATTTTAAATTCAGGATACAAAATTGTATCTCAAAAGTCTAATTAGATTAGTGCAAAGCAAAGTTCAAATTACATTTGACAATAAAATTGGAAGTAATTAAACTACTTTGTTTTGGCTTATATCCTGTATTATGAATGAAGTAAAACTGGGGTGATTTTCCTTGCATTGACCTGACCTGATCATGAAAAATAAGATCATGACCGTGTACCACTTCTATCCTACATATCTCATATTAACTTGTAATTCACCGAGCTACTATTAATTACGTTAGTTGAAAAGTTAAGCCCGCACAATTCGATGTACAACTGATCTTCGTAACTTTGTTAAATGCTTTGCTTATTGGTGAGTGTCACTTAATTTTGTTATGGCTAATTCTTTAATTTTCAGTCATTAAAAATTTTAAAGCTCAAATACTGTATACCGTATTGGATTAAAACATTAGTTCAACTTTTTCTCCTCCGTTATCAATAAAATTAAAAACTTAAAGTATTTAGAGTTTCTAAATTTTTTCTGAGAGAATGTTTTTATTCTTAACAGTCCATAAATTAAGTTTTTACGTATAAACCCTGGATTTATATAACTTATTAAATTTCTAGGACACAACGAAATAAACACATGAATGTTATGTTCACACTTAATACTACTAGAAACATTGATTGCGAATATAAATGCGCTTGGAATTTTGAACTCTAATTTTTGCGAAACGAATTAATTAATATTCGTATATACTTTCACTTAAGGAAAAAGAGTAATAACAATATTTTAACTTAAATAATTAAGTTCTGAAGGTAATAAGGTACATATACTTTGGTATAAAGATCTTTATCCATTTTAGGGAAGGGATGGATATATCTCACTTTAACTTTTTCTTGTAGGAATATATTTTAGGTAGAAAGATTTTAAAGGAAAGGATATATCTCTATTTCATTTTTGAAGTAATAAGGAAGTGTTGTTGGTAGCCATTTTAGTTGTTGCTGATGGTGATGAATTGACTCTTCATTCAGGACCGAAACAAAAACTCTGATGCCATTTCAAGATTCCAGTCATGGGCCGACAGGGTCGCTCGGGCTTGAATCTCATCAATCCCCATTTCTTTAAGACGCCTGACTTTCACCTCGAAATCTTCGGTGGATTTAGGTCCTGTGCAGATTGAAAATAATAATTTTTATAATTTTTTTTTGTATAAACAGGAAATAACTTTATGTTAAGAAATGATTAAAGAGATAAATTTTGAACTTATTTTGCGTAAATGGAAGTCCAATGCTGAGCAGTCTGCTTAAACAAGGATGGATTTTCCTTGTATTGACGAGCAACAATAGCATCCTGAGGGTCATCAGGTTCAGCCGCAGATAACAAAGCCTGAAGAGACAGCAAAACTGTCCTAAGTGTCATGGCCGCAGCCCATTGATCACGAAGAATGTCCAAACAGATAGCTCCAGTAACTGAAGATATGTTTGGATGCCAAATCTTTGTCATGAATTTCACCTAAACATAAAATTTCATTTCATATTAAAATACAGAATGTACTCTAGGTATTGTATTTTTAACAATTTCTACATCAAACGTTTATCAATTAGTACCTTGGGAGGGTTAAATGGATACGTTTCAGGAATAGTAATTTGAAGTCGAAAGAGTCCACCCTCATAAGGAGTACCTTCTGGTCCAGATATCTCTCCAGCCAAGTCTGTCCATGTATCATTCAACACTTCCATTTTTATAGAGCACCTGCTCACCTACATAATTTTTAAAAAAATGCTTAATGACAGCCAGTGTATTCAATTAGAAGTGGATTTTTCTTTGAACTCACCTCTTCACACTTCATCACTTCTCGAAACTCTCTTTTAATTCGATTTACAGCCAGCTGAGCCATTTGTGATTTTTCTTTGGCCTCGGTGTAACGTTGTCTATTCATATGGATCTCGTCTCCCTTTATTGTATCTCAGACCAAGTCTACCACGAAAGGTCACAACCGAGGTCACTGATTCCAGACCAAAAGAGTCCTTTGTCCTTTCTTTCTTTGTTCTCAAATCCAAAATCGTAGAAGTGTCGTGATCCCTTAAGGAGGAGGAGGTTGGATGAGGAGAGTCCTTGCCCTTGACCTGGATGAACTTTGACCGTGATCCCTAGAGAGGAAGAACAAGAAAAAAGGCTTGACCTATGACCTGACCTCAAGTTCTTGACCTTTGAACAACGAGAACTCTTCTTCTGAGATAGATGTGATCAGTTCAAGACAAAGAAGAGAAAGAAAGAGCAAAAATGTCGATTGTCGATTCTCTGCTGACTCACCTCCTTTGTCCTTCCTATTCCTATCCTGTAGAACTTGAAAGAGGTCCCTGACCCAACCCACCTCCTTTGTCTTGGAGGTTAGGCGGAGGAGTACAGTAAGAGGTAAATGACCTCTTTTGGGTTTTGTCCTTTGGTTCCAGTGAGTGGTGGTGGAGGGTCAGATGTCGTGAGTCAGCAGTTCATTCCTCCTCCTCCAAGAAGTCTAGTTCCCTTGTCCTCCTCCTTCCTCCTTCTTCTTTGTCTTGGTGGACTTGGGTGGCCCTTGTCCTTTTTCTCCAAAATCATCATCATATTGGAGTCATCATCACATGACAGAGGTCATTGTTCGATTTGGTTTCGTTTCGTCTCCATTTGGATTTGTACATTGAGAATTGGGAAGGATTGAAATGTTCCCACTTGAACTAAACCCTCAACCAATCCCAGGTCAAGAGAGAGAGAGAGAGAAAGAGGATTTGGAGGTGGATGGATGGAGGAGTGAAAGGTCATGAGGATGGGATCAGCCCTTGTCTGTCTGTCTCTCTCTCTCTGCTGATGGAATATATTATATATTGGAATGGAAGGGTCAGAATAAGGTCAAAATGAAAATATGTGAAAGAGATGAGTTAAATGCATTTATTAAACTGAATACAAAAAGCGACAATGAAAATTGCTAATAGTCGATTACATAGATAAGAAATAGAATCAATTTGTAGGTGTAAATTTTTTAATTTTAACATTTTAAGAGCGTCCGTCGTTTTGGACTATTTAAAAAAACACATCTCATACATACATAATACAAAGGTTTGCCGGTCCGGATTTTTATGATGTATTTTTATGGGGAATCACTTTAATTGTACTTCTCATCACTTTAAGAATACAATTATAATGATAGTTATCTTTTTTTTGTACCAGAATTTAGAATTATTTTTTTAAAAACACTAGGTCATGATCAAATTAGTCAGTAAGAACAAGTAACAACTGTTAATACATATCATGCTAGTATTGTCGCAGTTACTTCAGTGATTATAATAACTAACCCGTATTGCTGTTCATTGCAACGGTTTGTTTAAATATGAGTATTTGTCAATTTTTTTGGAACATGGTGGTTTACATGTACACACATTCAACTACGAAAGTGGTCGATGTCCCACATCCCAATCCCATCAATGCCTTTTGCCTTGTTTTCTCTCGAATGAGTCGGGATCTTCTCGGGGGCTTTTTTCCCGTTTCTTCCATCCATGACTGTTCTATGTTCCATCATATGATTTCTTTCGGGGGCACTAAAACATACGAGGTCTACGAGGGTCGTAGTAAACAACAGTATTGCCAAATATCTCTGATGCTTCCAATCATTTTGTAACTTCATGCGAGAGATTGTAAATGGGTCGTAACAGAAGACTACAAAGCGTCGTAGATGGGTCGTTGGTTAGGTTAGGTTTAAAAAATATTATTAAAGGATTGGCTTTCATTTAAACCGGATGAGGTCAGGTTAGGTTAGATTTCAAGTATTAGTTAGATTTCAAGTATTAGGTTATGGTCCCAACCTAGAACCGCGAAGCCGTTCAAGTTGAGTAGTCATAACCCAACCAGTACTTAGAATCCTAATCTAACCTATCGGCATCTGGTTTAAATTAAAGCCAATCCTTAAGGGGCGCAGTGCTTTAAACTTAGAAAACTGAATTAGCTAACATTTCTTTTACTGCCAAAATCACAGTGTAGGCATTTACGAATCATATGCGACACTTCGTATGCATCTACAGCACTTTATAGACAATTACGCCCCCTCGGAGGCATATACGACCCTTCATATGCAGTTACGACTTATCGTAGTAAGTTACGACCCATCGTACGGGGTTAGAAACCTGAGAGATATTTGGCAACATGCTCGTAGACCTCGTGCTTTTTAGTGAGACCAGATTTCTTTGGCCCAATTTTACGGTGTGAAGGAAGGAAGGAAAAGGCAGACAAGAGGCAAGGAGGCAAGTCCGTGGTCTTGGGCTATAAAAGTGTGGTTGGACCTGGATCAGACGACAGTGATATGCCAGGACGTGCGGATCGTGTTCGTGCTCGGAGTCTACTCTGCTCAAAACTAGAGTCTCCGTCCGTGTTTGTCAAAGGGGGCAGAATGCCAAACATTAAGATTTTCTCTGGAACGAGTCATCCTGACTTGGCTCAAAAGATTGTGGATAGACTTGGGATTGACCTTGGAAAGGTCGTCACAAAGAAATTTTCTAATTTGGAGACATGGTGAGTGATGACCTCGTTTTTTTTGTCTTTTCTCATCTTTTCTTGTTTTTCTTTTTCTTCTTCTTTTTCCCCGTTTTCATTTTTCCCCTCCTTATGCATTTATCCATGAAAAGAAAAATTTTCCAGACAAAATGAAAAATACACTTAAGTCCAAGGTTGGACATGACCTACATTTTTCATTTATGGATGCTCAGAAGTTCATAGGTCAGAGGGCAAAAAACACAATTTTAATGATTTAGTCACATCTCATGTTTTGGGGTTTTTCTGATTTTTTTTTATTTTTCAAAATTGTGTAATTCATAATTAGATTTGTGACATGCGAAAACACTTGACACTTTTACTTGAGGATCCTTTGATGAATTCATGATGGAAAATTTAATACTTACGCCAATTTCTTACATTTTAAAAAAATGGTTTGTTGCATGTTGCATACATCATGTCATTTGTTATCATTTTTTATCGGGTTCCCACTTATTAGGGTGGGATTGATGTCTGGTTTTGTGGGTTTTTTTGATGAGATAAAAATGCGGAACAAAGGATGATGGTGTACGGTGTGTGGTGGTGGTGGTGCGCCCAAGCCATGCATGGCAAAAAAGTGCTAGGCTAGGGAGACAATGGATGCTAACGCAAATCTCATAGGGAGAAGCTCACAAACCACTACTTGACTTAATGTTTGATGGCTTCTAATCTAATTATTGATTTGAGACGTCATAGGTCATAGATTTTAGATTTTGTGATTGTGAATTAATGAATTTATTCAAGTATTGATGATAAGGATTTGATTGAATTGAATTTAGACCAGAAATAGGTGATTAAAGTGATGTGATAGTTCCGGTTTCACTGATACGTATTTTGATTGGTCTCTGGTTATGTCAAATTTTGGGATATATCCCAAAATTATATATATCTACTACTTGCTCATAATGATGCTGATCGAGCCCATCCATACATTTCCCCAAAAAATAACTTTGACCCGATGATAAAATCAAAATCATTTTATGATTAAACGAGTCAAACTTTTTGAAACCCTTTTTGAAAGTTTTGAACAATTAGAATCTTCAAGGCCAAAACTAGAAAATTCGAACTTGTTTTCTCAAAATTAAAAGTTTGAAAATCAGGGGCTTTTCACATACATGGCTTAACATGAGAGAGAGAGACAGGAACAGCAGGAATCATATACATTCTAACTGGTGTAAGCATAAGCAAGATTGTGTTAGGGATTACGGACGCGTTGTTAAGAAATCACACCGATGGATCCCTCATCTCTCTCAAACATTTACACAAGATGGGGTAGTTTGAGGTTAGAGGGCATTCCAGTGACTTTACTTGGCTGGAGAGGGGAGCCAGCCCCTGCGTAACAAGTATTCGAGAGATTTTAGAAAGATTTGACTTTGTGCCTTATAGTATGATTCGAGTCATAAAATCAGGGAATCGCGTATGAGACTCATTGTCAGGTCAAAAGGTCTGAGGTTCAGGTTGAATGCCACATATGCCTCGAGTCCTTGAGTTAAATGACATTTTTAGACTGAAATGAGCTAGATATATGAATGAACCTAAATGACATGACTGACTCCTATAGTTCGGAAAGGGTTTGGAAGTCAGCGACTCGAGGCTGGGTCTGGGACTCCATTTCGATCTCATTCAATCAGTACCATATCCGTATTTATATGAACCGTTCACGATCATCACGGTTCATAATGAAAATGAACCCTCTGAGTCGACTCAACGGCTCCAGATTGTGACCCTTTTGTTTGGAATATGCCATTGTTAAAAGTCACAGTTTCATATTAGCACAATATACTATAATACTCTAACGATTGGTCTTTAGGGCCCTTCTCTTTAAAAAAAAACCTTCGTCGTGTGGGGGAATGGGGAAGCGTCTCTGATGAAGACGGCGAATGATGGTTAATGAGTTAAACTATTCTCAATTTTAATTTTCCTTTGTTGTTTTGCCATAAACAGTGTTGAAATTGGAGAGTCTGTTCGAGGGGAAGATGTCTACATTGTCCAGAGTGGGAGCGGAGAAGTGAATGACAATCTGATGGAATTGCTGATTATGATCAATGCTTGTAAAATTGCATCTGCGTCAAGAGTCACGGCTGTCATCCCATGCTTTCCATATGCTCGACAGGACAAAAAGGATAAGGTAAGGGCTCGAGGATGACCTTTCGTTTGATTGCTATATTATAAATTGAGTTTTCGAAACTTTGTTTTCTGTATCTGTTAAAGTTGAGTCTAATGAACACAAGCTCTTTTTCATTATATATGTCAATATCATGACGATCCACTTAAGGGCCTCTTTCTTTTTTTTCCATTTCCTTTCTTTTATTAATCTTTGACTCTGGTCCATGATTGATCTGGATTCATGAAAAAAATTGGCAAGGACTTTGCAAAATATTTTCCTTTTCTCCTTTTGTAATAAAAATGAAACAAGAGCCAGACATGTGAACATCTGTGTGTGGGCCTCAAAAAATCAATAGTTTTGGGATTTTACACACATCCGGTAGACAAGTCATCTTGGGATCCAACAGGTCCCCTCTGTCTGGATCTGATCTCGATCTCGATATATGATTTTCTTGGGTTTTGTGAAACCATCATCGCCATTTTAGAATGTTCTTGATCTAATCCCCGAGATTTTTTTTTCGAAATAAACGATAAACCATATTTTTTTTTAAAAAGAGACCACTTAAATTTCGTCGTGATATTGCGTATATTTGTAGAGAGAGAGTTAAAGTTAAAGGTTAGGGTTTTTTAGGAGCCGGTTGATGATGATGTGTGTGTACTTACGTTAGTTAGTTATCATCATCGTTAGTTAGTTTGGTTTCAGGATTGTTTCATGGACATGATAAAATATTTGGATGTTACAAATGTGTGTGGGTTTTTTATTATTGGGAGCTGCCCCATTCCTTCCTTTCATTATTATTATATATTTAATTATTATTTAATTTTGTAAAAGGGATTGTGCAATTTTATTTTATCATTTCTTCATTTTACTCCATGTAAACCATTCATCACCCTTTTGACTTTGACTGGCTGGCTAAGCTATCTGCTGACTATTTTCTCTTATTCTATTTTAACTACATATAATCATTTCTATCCCTCTTTTCATTTTGAAAAACATGTGTCGTCAGATTTCTAACTGTAATAATAATTATTAATCTCAATCCGATAGGCTCCTCAACTCAAGTAAATAAGTTGGACTTTGCTTTGTATCTTTCCTCTCTCCTCAAAGTTCCACAATTTTTTAATTTTTGCAACTTTAGCTTTTAAATATTACATTTTTCATGATCATGATGTTGTCGTCATCTTTGTCTGAGCGTTTTCCGGCCTCAACGGTTTTAGTTGACATAAATCTGTCTGGAAAAGGTTTTTTCCTCGCTCTAAAGTACCTAAAACTTTTTTAATTGTTGATCTTTACAAAAATTTTGTTTTTCACCAACCGTGGGACCCTAATTTTATGGTTTTGTTGTTTCTTCAAGCTCATAAATTCCATTCAATAAAGACAACTATATTTAAGAGATTATTTTTCATTATCAAAAAGCATTGTTCTTGTGTGGGAGGGGAAGGAGGGAAACCCATGTAAAGCATTATGCATAATTCAATATTTTAGAACAATAACAAAGCCATTATTTGTAATGTCCCATAAAAATTAAAATTTGTCGCCAATACACAAAATCATTACTTTCCGTTAATCTTTGTTAAAAAACCATCAACCATCCATTCATTTTGTCCGTCGAGAATTACAAAGATCTTTGAATGAGAGTCCGTGATGTAATGAATGTTTTAATATATTTGTAGTGTTGTGACAGGGGTCAAGAGTCAAAAGGACCCTTTCAAATGACTCAAAACCTCGTTAATTTCATGTTTAATGGAGATCCTTACCCAAATTTTTTAAACAATTGATTTTTACAGACTCACCATGGACTAGTCATGACGGTATGCAAACTTTTCTAGATATAACTTACGAGCCTTTTACAGCTTCGATCTTCGATCACCTCCAAAACCCTTAGCTAATCAAAATCACTTGGTCATGGGTTATTTTTTCCCAATTCAGTTCATTTTAACACTTTTGTTATTGATTCATCACATTTATTTTCGCATGGGTGTTGGGATTGGGATGCGGATGATGATGGAACATAGTTTAGATTTAGAGGAACCATATTTGGTGTCAAATGTCATGTCGGGAATGGATGGGTCATAATGATGATTTGCAAAAATGAGCTTGAGTTTGTCGTCGTATGGATTTTTTGGATGATGGGTCTTTTGCATATGATGATTATTATTTGTGGTAAAAATTACGGATCGGGCATCGGGCTTTAGTACTAAATACACAGACTAGTTTATAGTATAGTATGTAGTAGTATATGGGTTTCCCCGAATCCGAAATTCGGGTTCTTATTCCTTCCCTTCCCTTATTTGCCTTTTGCTAAAAAATCATGATGAGCAGGAGTTGAAAAGATCCTAGAGCATACACAGGTACAAAACAAACTGCATTTTAGGAATTGATTTTTTTTGTAGTTAAGGGAAGCAAAGAACGAGGTCTCATTATCATTTCATCATCATCATGTCATGTCTTATTCTAGATTAGATGCATTGTTGTTGTTCAATTGCTTTTAGGGATTGGAAGAAGGGTCTTTTAAAAATTTAGACTTCTTTTTCTAAAAATGGGTTACGAGTTAGAAGATCAGGTCTATTAGTTTATTGATGGGGCACCTCCTCCTTTGAGCTTTCTAACATTGCTTGTTTTGAAAATAACTATTAAGAGCTTTGCACTTGGTCTGGTTGGATCGGATCCTCAAATATAATGCTTCTTGACTTTCTTTTTACCCTCAATAATAATGTGCAATGCCAATGTACATCCCTAAAAAAATGTGGACGGAGAACGGAGGTGAAAGGCGGAAGGATGGGTTTAGGTAGAGGGTTCAATTCTTAGAAAAAATTCTATTGTTCCAAAAATTGTTTTGATTTGGGTCAGGGAGGACAGGGGAGTCAGATTGGAATCCGAATGAGAATGCCTTAGTAGTGACTTGAATTTTTATGGATCCTCTGGGTACCAGGTCCTTCCTTGCACCTTTAAGAAATTTGTAAAGGGCAAGTTTTTAGGTGGATCGATCTTGAAATTATTGTAAAGGTTTCCAGTTTGAACCCGAAACCTCGAAGTTCACTACTTTTAGATTTTGACAAAAAAGTTTTTTTCCCTTGTCCAACTAAAGTATTACAAATGGTCATAACGGATTTGATGTCGATGTTCTTTCAGGATAAAGAATTAAGGGGAACCTTGGCCTTAGTTCTATTTCTATCATGACTCATATCAATGGACAGGACTTTTGAGTCTTTTTTTAATGCTGGTATACAGCAGGAGACAGACTTTTTCTCAAACTTTAATCTCTTTGTTTACGAGGATATGAAGTGTTTTTAGGGAATTCAGGATTTGATTTCCCCATTAACCCATGATAATGACCACGACACTTTTTTCTGAAACAAGAATAGAATTCGTCAACATTATTTGCGAAAGTCAAACGTAGGAATATTTAGCTTACTCAAAATCAATATGGCATACCAATTGAAATGCGATCCTCACTCTGTCCCCTAGCCTTGGCATTGTGTAAAATGTAATCTTTTCCTAATTCCATTGTGGGCAACTTTGGCACGATTAAATATTTTTGTTCAAGTCCATTTGCTTCTAAAAGACATGATGACACATACATGACGCTTCTAGTAGCTTTGTCTAACCTTAAACTTTTAGCCCAATCCGAATTTAGAACTTGTGTTCATTTTACCCAAAAATTCATTCTTTAAATAATCTTATCGGGTTTAATTTTAATTGGTTGTTGGGTAAAGAAGAGGAAAGCATTCTGGGTTAATTCATGGTTTATTATTTGGTCCATATTTACAGGATGTGAGACAAATGAATCGATTCGATCCTACCTCCTACGCTTCGCTACGCTACACCAGTATTTCTGAGTAGAAAATTCATTTTTGTCTTACACATCCCGTTTAAAAATGGAATTTGGTCATTGGAAAGTTAAGTATTAAAAATAATACTTATTTTTGTTGAAAATTAGATGTTTTGGAGCGGAGTTTTTGTTTTTTGGAATTTAATTTTGACTCCTCTGACTCACTCACTTCTTCCTTTCTAATTGTTTTCCTTTTGAGTTTTTTTTACCTCTTCTTCAATTACATCTTTTTCTGACTTTACTAAAATCTAATTCTTTGATTTTTTTTGCAATATGAAAAATATGTGTTTTTTGGGAGTCCGAACTTCCGAACGGGATGATGATGGCATTATGGTAAATCGGGGTACGACATGAAACTGGGATTTTCTACTCACTGATCACCGGTTGTGTGCACTTGCTTTAAAACAATGCATATCATGAAATCTGTAGATTAATTGCCCTTTTGATTCATTCCTCTATAACTGATCTTATGCTACATGCTTGTGATGGGAAAGTTTAGAAATTACATTGGCCATATAATGGGAAATGGAAGGGCTGTTACATAAAATGCTCTCCTGCCACAGCCTTCATTTGTAACTGTAAACTTCAACTTTGACATATCAAAGTTGAGGATCAGAACCCAAATGATTATGCAATAAATATTTATTTTGAGTTGTTTGTAAAATATTATTTGGCCTGTCTCTTTGAACGAATGAGATTTGGGTTGGAGGATGATGAAAATTGTGCATGCTTTGTTCCGGTATTTTATTTAATTAATAAATCTTGCTTGTCTAACTTATAGATTCAAGTATTCATTGACCCTTAGCCAAGCGCTTGTAATCTTGGTAGTTTAGATGGTGTTCATTCTGGGTTTTTGGTGGCTAACATGAACTTTTGTCTACATATAGAGCCGTGCTCCAATTTCTGCTAAGTTGGTGGCTAACATGTTGAGTGTGGCTGGTGCTGATCACATCATCACCATGGATCTTCATGCATCCCAGATCCAAGGATTTTTTGACATTCCGGTGGACAACTTGTACGCGGAGCCCGCAGTACTCAAGTGGATTAAGGAGAATATTCCAGAGTGGCGTAATGCCATCATTGTGTCACCTGATGCAGGTGGTGCTAAAAGGTATTTTGGATGATTAGACTTTATTTGTTTCTTTCTGGAAGGCAACTGGGGGATTACGAAACTGAAAATCGGACTAACTACTAAAATACCGATTAACTTGATCCCTTTGATTCATTCATTACAGAGTGACTTCAATCGCTGATAGATTGAATGTTGAGTTTGCACTGATTCACAAGGAGCGAAAGAAGGCAAATGAAGTTGCTTCAATGGTTCTTGTTGGTGATGTCAACAACCGAGTGTCCATTCTTGTGGATGACATGGCTGATACTTGTGGAACCATTTGTCATGCTGCTGAGAAGTAATTTAGATACTTTATACGTTTGTAGTGGATTTCTAATGGAAGTTAGTTAGATCTGAATTGGTGTTAATAATCGTTAAATTCTAATAATTCAAATAGGCTACTGGAGGCTGGATCCACCAAGGTCTATGCTATTTTGACTCATGGGATCTTCTCCGGACCTGCCATTTCAAGGATCAACAATGCGTGTTTTGAAGCTGTGGTCGTGACCAATACGATCCCTCAGGAGAAACACATGAAGGAATGTCCAAAGATCCAGGTATTTGATTATACAATTTATATTACTTTAGAATTTATTTTCAGATTTTAGTCAACCGTCTTAAAGAATGTGTCTAATTCATAATTTTTTTTTGTATAACTTTCCAATTTTGTTTAAAGTGTATCGACATTTCCCTGATCATCGCGGAAGCTATGCGTAGAACCCATAATGGAGAATCAGTCTCATATCTGTTCTCTAACGTCCCCATGTAGAGCATCTTAAGGGCTCTAACAAATGTGTCATTATTATCTATTATGTTAGTAAATGTTCATATTATTCAACTTAGTGTCCGTTTGCGCTTGTTTGTTTGTTTGTTTCTAACCTTTCCTTTTTGTCTTATTTCCAAAATGAGCTTGAAATTATTTTCCCACTTATCATTTGACCATATGTGACCCAATTAAAAATGAGACAGTTGTTTTCTTTATACCTTCTTAATTTTGGTCTTGAATCTGAAGCTATTTTAGCTTCATTTGTCCTACTTTCTGGTACACTTGATAAAGCATGTTGGTTTTTCCTCTGTATTTCGTACAGTAGTCTCACATTTCCCCAATTAAAAAATTAGATCAATAATAATACCCGACTTTTCATTTCTTCTTTTACCCCTTGAATTTAGAAAATGTCATAGCTTGTTGACATGTTTTCAATCCTTTAAATGGTTCCCTTGTTTTCAGTGGAATTTAAATGACTTCGAAACATTCACACTGTAAACTTTCTAATTTCATTTTATGCGCCTGGCTTCGTTAATCATGTAATATTCTATGTATTTGGTCTTTCACGATTTTGCTTGGTTTTGGATCCTACCCTACCCCTTTGAAATTAAAAAAAATTGTGGCTATGACTAACTTGCCTCAGCTTCCTCCTGGCACATTAACAAATGTAAACAATTACCCTTGCTCACTTGCCCTTGAATTATATTTATCTACCATTCATTCATTGTGTTTTAACGAAATGTTAAATGTACCATAACTTGCATGCTATGATTGTTAATTCTAATTGTAATTCAATGGAGTTAATGTAATTTTTCTTGATTTTTCAGTTAATTGACGTTTCTAATATGTTTTCTGAAGCCATTCGAAGGAGTCAAACTGGAGAGTCTGTCTCAGCACTGAACATCACTGAAGCAGATACATCAAATAACCCAACTGCATCAACTTCCAAGTCTAATGCTTGAACTCTTTTTTGGTTCCGCTCTTTGATACATAAAAATATCCCCATTTAAAATTTTTTGAGGTTTTAAAAACCGGATCCCTTAATTCACTTTTCCTACTTTTGAAGAATTATGTCTTACTACTGCAAACCAGATAGTTTTTATTTGAAAAAACATAAATTATTATAGTCTAACTCAACCTAAAGGATCAAATATATTTAAATTTATATATACAATCATACTTGTATGATGGAAAATGTTGATTAAAATAATATTTATCCTCGGTTAAATTTCTTGTGTGGATGGAGTGTCTGTATGTTGATTATTTGTCAGTAATATAAACTTAATCGGTTTATCTACTTTTACATAATAATTAAGTTCTCATGACCAGCTCCCTCATGAGTATTACGTAAGCTTTCGTACTTGAAGATGAGAAAATAGTTCAATTATATTTCGATTCCTTTTATTTCATTGACAGCGTTCAACACAACTTTTCTTAATTGGGATTCAACTATCGTTACTTAATTATGGATTTAAAGAAATGTAGTTCCGTCAAAGAATTTAAAGTCATTCTGAGAAAAATATAGAAAATGTACTCAAATCGGTTGACAAACATGCATTTCGGTGTACAAAGTTTAGAAATTTGAGTTATTCGTCTGATCTGATAGTCGGATTTGGCATATCACTCCAAAGTATCTTGACCCAATTTATTGGACATAAAAAATTAATAGTAAATTGTACACCTTTGGAATTCTTATTTAAGTTTTGGCATGTCGTGAAGTACTAAATCACATAGCATTTGAGCATATCCCTTTCCCTGAGGGTCCGGATTCAGTGCTCCAATTCCTCCTCCTCCCAAGGAATTCTCCAGGACAAAGTTCATTCCATGAACACCCGGAAGTTCATATCTGCACCACATCAAAATTAACAATTAATCATAAATTTAAAAAAAACAGGGTCAAAAACATGCAGGTTTCGCATCATTTCATGAATCAATCTAAAATATCCCGATCGACCTTAAGGGGCCTGGACCAACAAGCCAATATACTGGAAGCATTCAATGCAATGGGGTACTTTGCAAAAATGACTCAATCTATCATTTAATCCAATATATGGAGACATTGTGAAATTTTTGAGGATGCTCGACAATCTGACAATTCATCAAATGTCAACTTTATCCTTTGAAATTTCAAACATTTGCCAATTTTGTTCAATGTGCCCTGCCTAAAATCATATATATCATGTCCTTGTGTTTATATCATATATGTTTGCATACACGTCTATACAAACTTGTCATATTTACCACAAAATGAAATACTAATTTACCTTGTGCAATTTGGTGGACCAGTCGTAAACTTATGGGAAAAATAATTCAAAACCTTCTCCGAAGTTAAATTAGCTAATAGTGCAGGATAATAGCTTGGATCTCTGGCTATGACCTAAAAAATACAGGAAAGTATATAAATATAAATACTCTTGATTACTGATGTATTGCTACTTTTTTACCCCAATGTTACAAGTATCTCCTTTGTCCCCACTCCGGGTCCAAGCCAACTCATTCAATTTGTACACAGATGAACCACGAGTTGAGGTCGTCGTTGTAGAACTCTCAACAGCATCTTCTTGCCTCATCCCATTTTTTGGCGAATCAGAACAAGCCATGTCATCACCCCTTGAGGGTGTGTCACCAAATTCTTTAAAATCTTCACTGGATCCATCAGACATCCTAATTTTAATCTTGACTTGACCTTTTGGGTACAAGTATGAGAAAAAACGAAGGAGTGGGACTGGCTTGGGTCTGCCTCCACTTATGATACTGCATAATCCTGGAGCCATCCCTATAAAATTGTGTAATGTATCAATGGAAGATTTTGACTTAATTTTTTAAATCATTATCGGTTATACCTGTTCCAGCTGATGCTATCTCCCGACCAAATATCTAATTGGGATTAAAAGACAATCAAATTTTAGTTTACTGTACATTATAAATCCCGTAATGAAAATGGAGGGTCGGGTCAGTCCAGATGACCACGTGAAAATCAGACAGTCTTTGATTTTAACTACGGGATGAGATATGACTTCATTCATTTAAACTAAACTATTCAGTTTGCCCTAGATTACTATATACGAGTGTTGATATTTTAATAATTAAAGGAGATTACAAAATAAACCATCTTTAATCTTTAGAAGCATGTAATATCTAATGATGGTATATGGTCTTTGAGGACGTGTAGATTTCATTACCAGTTTCATAACTTGGGGAATTACAGTAGAATCGTCTTACCTCCAGAGCCTTCTTATCCAAATGTTGGACTCCGAGGTAAAGGACTACTTCCCTCGACTCCAGATTAGCCATCCTATAAAAATTTCATCAGTGGATTATGTTTACAATTAGTAGTACATTTTAAGGATGTAACGGATATGATTTATCTCGTTTTTCATGTAAGCCATTCGATTTGATTCATGGTCATGACCTAAAATACCATACTACGGTGTTTCATGACCCACGCCTTTAATAATTATTACATATCCCAGAGCCTAATTGCAATTAAAATTAAGGAATATAATCCTTGTGATCCAAGTAGAATTGCCTGGTGACCTTTTGGACTTTCCAAATCATTTGACTTGATTTTATCGAATAATTTACATTATGTGATGTATGTAATGTATGAGAGATTTAAGTGATGACATAAAACCTTGAGGTCCAAGTTCATTCCGTAATCTCCCATAAACTTATATGTTATACAATTTTGAATCCTGATGATGCTTGGGCTTGGACTTGAATATGAACTGCTTACTGGGATGAAATTGGAATCCGGGTGATTAAATGTTAAAATTTGATAACTATGTGCCCACACACCCACTTTCATATTCTGATTAGTTTCTGTCATCCAGTTATCCAAAAATTAACTTAGATTAAATAATTATTTAGAAATCCTTAAAATGAACTACTATGTAGATATGTCAAAATCAAGTATCAGTTTGACCTGATGAGTGGTGACTGGTAACCCTGGCATTTGGCAAATGGGATTATAAACCTCGAACGATCTTATATCAATTTAACTCATTGTTTTGCAGAAGCTTACCTTGCCCCAGCTCCATAACTCTCTTCAGAACCCAGAACTTGAGTATGAACTTGGTTAAAATCAGGGATTTTTAATTGCTTGTAAATATTTCGGACGCGAGTAAGAATAGCTTCCGCTGTCTTATGAGCCTTGTCTCGAGCCTTTGGACCAATGATTAGACAAGACACTGTGCTCTTCCAACCATCTTGAAAGGTTCCACCTTTGAAACAATAAAATTAAAAATTGATACAAATGAGCTTAAAACTTGTAATTGATTAAATCTTAAGTGGCATGATATTTCCTTGAACTATCAAAAGTACAGTAGTGTTGTGTTACACAAATTGCATATATCATTTTGTCGCGTCAATGCCATTGGGGATACATAGGATCTTTGGACTTAAGAACCTTGGGCCTTGGCATTATTGTAACTACTCCTGCGGGAACGCCATTATGATTTATGCCCCTCTTGTTTCATAAATTAGCGTAAGAGTTTTTAAGGATTTTCAATTGGTATACAAGAACAATCACCACCATGTCAGTTTACAAATGAAAAGCTATAGATACTATTTCAAATTCATTTTCATTTAAGTGCAATGGAATTTCAAGAAATTTTCAACTTTCAGACTTTTGGGAGTGTGGGTTTAATAAAGTAAGTTTTTGAGCTTAATTGGCTTTGAGTCCAAAGAAACAATTTATTGATCAAATTCAAATTAGTTTATGTGACCCAACTAGAACTTCTACTACTACAGTATTAAATCCATAGGATGGATCCTGAAACGTTGCTCCATTAAAAAATGAATTTAAATGTACATAGAAAAATGTTTTCTAAACTCGTGTAAAGGATTTTAAAAAGTTTTTAAACAGAGTGTAACCACCTTATAGCTTTACCAAATACAATCGACGACAATGAAAAATTTTTTGGACTCAAATGTATCAATAACCAAGGCCATTTGAGTCTATATATCTGCCCGTGCCCCTCTAGATTCATCGACTATTCCGGCTTCAATGTAAAAAAAGTTTTTAAAAAAAGATTAACAAAATTACCTACTTTGAAGAATGGGGTCGGAGGATGTCCCGTAGCCCCAGTCACAATAACCTCATTATTCTCAACCCCCTCTTGTAACTTGACCTTTGTAAAATCACAAATGACATCTGGGAGGAGATACTTGGACGGATCTCCAATTTCATAAACTAATTGTTCAGCCACAGTGCCACGACTCACAAGGCCACCAGTTCCATCCGGTTTTGTTATGATAAAAGTCCCATCAGGAGAAACAACGGCGATGGGGAATCCTAATTATAAATTTCATAAATTTAACAGGTCTCTTGAATGTTGTATTTATTTAAGAAATATTGCTAACTCACCATTATCTTCCCAACCATTGACCCTTTCCCAGTCAGTAAATATTCCTCCAGTAGCCTGAGCTCCACACTCAATCAAGTGACCTGCAAGGCTCCCACTAGCCATGAGGTCATAATTGTTCCAAGGCCATTTAAACTATCGTAAAGAGAGTTTTAAATGAAATATGAAATCGCATTTTCTAATACATATATATATTGCCAAGGTTAATATTTCCTTGAAAATCTTACAGAGTGAACAAGTGGACCTAAGGCCAAGGATGAGTCTGTACATCTTCCAGTTATGACAATATCGGCTCCTAAATCTAGAGCTCGAGAAATTGGTCCTGCACTTAATTATAAATAAAAATAGTTATGGTCAAAACTATGGTCAAAAGATCAACGTGTAACCCTTTTTATCAAATTATCCGCATTAACAAAGAAAAATCGTAAGGTATAAAAACAATCCCAAAATATGTTTGGTCACAGAACAAAGCCCCTTTGTTCCAGACTGGTTTCTTAAAATACTTTTCCCGGAAAAGGATAAAAATAGTTTAGTTGACCTCGACCCAGAGTCCAAAAATAAGCGTCCGAGGTCAAAACCGAACCTTCGATCTTGAGTGAGCTCTCAAATTTTCTTCAGTTCTCTGGTGGTTTTCATCAGAGAAGGATCTCTTCATCCTCACAAGTCACTGGAGCTGGAGACAGAGGTCTGTCGTCTCAACACCCTGCCTGAATTGAACTTTGACCCAAGTTCACTAGAAGCTGTAGGCTGCTGAGCTACAAGAAGACTCAAAGGAACTGACCGAGTCTCTCATTACCCCCGGACCTGGAGGCTGCTGCTGGACTACAAGTAGCAAGGCTCAAAGGAACTGATCGAGTCTTGTTTCGCCTCCCATACTTGGATTGTGGAGGTCAAAGACGTTCGTGAGACCTTATCCTGT
>JAQIYE010000066.1:0-19341 GCA_034699765.1 Xenyllodes armatus
TTCTTGACGAATTTTTGCAAGAAGCTTTATTGATGGCTAGCTTTTGTAATTGCTCAGAATATATAAGTCCTTGAATATCTAGATGAAGGTGGTCAATGGAATGTTGTAAAATAGTAAGTCTGCTTTGTTTTTCGATAAAGTGATATGTAGACAAATAGTAAGATCAAATTAAGGATTTTAATGCTTTCTTCTCTTAAAATGTATAAGGATTGATGATGAATAACTACCAATGATTTCTAATTTATTAACAGTTTTGTTGTTATTTTGCAATACTATCTCTTAATTAATTGTATTAAATATATTCTATTCAAGTACCAATTTTTCAAGAATGTATTAATGGATGCCAATGACCTCGTTCCTAAACATTTCCTACCATATTAGGACTTGCACATTCTTTTTCTAAAAGAATAACCCCTCAAATTAGTCGTCTACTGTGAATAATTATGTTTTGGGATCATAATCACTGAATCTATGTTCATTTTATATGAAATTGTTCCAACAGATAAGGCGACAAAGCAAAAGTAGTGAAACCTGGAAGGACACAAGTTTTCAGTCTCAAGGGTGAAATGAAAACAAAATTGTGGTTAGCCGTACTGGACTCATCCACCCTCAAACCTTCAAGCACATGGTCCTTCAGTCTGAGTCTCATAATTGCTGGCCTCATCTCTTTAGCTCATTCTGGTAAGTGTCTCTTTACCACACGGACTTGTAATTATATAATTAGGGCCCTCCTGTGTTTACAAAACTTTTCTGCCTCACTTCCCTTCCAAAGGAGTTTTGACACTTTAATGTGTGAACTCGGTGGTCATAAAACCCTAATATTTACAATTACAAGTCAAGGAACTCCAGTAAAATCATTCTAGTTTAAAGGCATCATCATTACGCACATATATGGATCTTTTACGTTATTAGGGTATTTCTGACTCATTCGTGATTCTCAGATAAATAGAAGCTTGCGTGTAAAGTAGAAAGAAATATTTTGTCAATCCTTTTGAGCCGTTGAAGGATTAGATGAGAAAATTGTAGAATCGGTTGAAAAGCATTTAATTTTTGTAGTAAAATAACAAAAGGCCCGCTCTTGCATAACAATCATAATTTATATTTGTCTTAAGGTTAGCGTCGGTAGACAGAAAGGGGTTTAGTTTCACACCTAATTTCAATTTTAATTTGATGGTTATGAAAGATTTTTAAGCCAAGCAATGCTAGGTTTACACTCTACTGTGTACATTCAGAACTAGTTTGCGTTTTGCCAAAAAAACAAAGTTTAAACCACTCGTTCAACAAAAAATCAAATTTTGAAGGGCTTCTTACACATTCATTGTGAATCGAATCTACGGAACAGTAATGGTTATTAGTGGGGGATTAAAGATTAGTGCGGGATCTCCTGTTACATAATCTCATTCTCGTTACTTTTCCTATCAGTTCGAGAAGGTGTTTTGACATGGCCCCTCAACAACAAACAATTCAAAAAAAATGTGATTCTTTTCAGCCTTTAAGCCCTTTTGTTTATTTGCTTTTCCTTTAGTCGTTCTCTTCTGTTCTTTCCAGTAACTAATGTTTACTCTTACCTTAGCTGAGGACCTTTCTCAAATCCGAAATCCAAATGTAGCCTTCAGGCTGGTTATAACTAAAAGATGACAAAATGGGCTTGCTTTTACCTCGATAAAATGTTGAATACATAGTTCGATATGTCTGCACTTTTGACTTTTTTTTCTAAAAATGGTAGTTGGTTTGTTTTTCATTTCGAGCATTCATCTTTTAGATTTGGATGCTGATGAGGGTCGGATGGGAACGGGATCCAGGGACTGAAAGATGACACACTCAGGATCAGTCAAGTTGAGAATTTGTCAACTAGAGATCCTCTTTTCTCCCCTTCTCATTTCTCTTTTGAACTTTCTTCTTTTTTGTTTTCCTTTCTTTTTAAGTTATAAATTGATGGTATTTTACATTACAAAAGTTCTCTGTATTTTACTCAAAGACGTCCCTTAGAACCAGATTTAAATAGAATAGTACGGGGTTCTTTTTTATAGAAAAAAACTTCGAGGGTAACGGCTAATGGTCTTAGATTTTGGTTAACCATGCTTTAAGAGTTTGCCCTTGTTTGTCATTTTAATAGAAATTGGATTTTTTTTAAATGATCCAAACTCTATTATTGCTGCATTATTCACCGGCCCAGTATATTACTTGACGTAAACATAAATGAACTGAACGAAGACTAACTGAATAAAAAAAGAATCAAGGATGAATTATGTTTTTCATGATCATGGTACTTGGTAACCGAAAGGGAAATGGACCAACTTTTTAGTTTTTTCGTGGTGACCCCCGTTTCACCAACATTGAGAAAAATCTTGAGCTATTAGCTCAAGATAGCAAGAAAAGGGGTTACAACACCTTTTGTACTTTTTGTTGGCACACGTTCAGATCGGTAGTCATATCCTTCATATTTAAGTCAATTCAATTATTCAAAGTCAAGACCATTTTACATCTTAGAAAACCACTTTCTTACACACAAAGAGAAAGAAGAGATGAAAGAAACCAAAAATGGAACAACATGACGGGGATAAAAAGGAATGTAATGTCATTCATATGAGCTGAGGACATGATGGGTGAATGGAGGTTTTCCTCCACATAAGTCACACGTTTCAAGGGGAAATACATCATTTATCAAACATCCATCTAAAATACCTTGCAATTTTTGGAAAGCCAGCGTACATTTATAAAATGTAACTCGTACATCCCCCACTTCATTTCTTGCTATTATAGGTTATAATAGTTAGTAAGTAGCGTTAGGGTTAATTGTGCTTGCCAGTGTTGATATTAACTCATATTTTAGTAACGGTATTGGATGTTTCGTGTTCTCAAGCGTCTAAAAATGTCATGATTGATTGTATGATTCTAATAAACGTGATTTCAATAATTTTCAGGTCCAATCAACCGTCAAGCTGGTATTAATGAGAACGTGTACATAACTGTTCAAAACGATACATTTGGAAATGAGCAAAGAGGTGAAAAAATACATTGCAATAATGCCTACAACTTCCAATGAATTTACTTAAATTATTATTCAAAAGACTTTTTAAAAATGTTTCCTAATTATTTCATCTAACTAGTTTGTTCAATTGATTCGATGACCTACGAGGATGGGGAGTCAATTCCAACCTCATCCAATTGTGAGCATTGCATTTGTCGACCACCCGGATTTGCTTGCACAATAATTAGTTGTGAGTATAGACCAGGATGCAAGGCTATCAAGAGGTCAAGCCAATGTTGCCCGGAATATCAATGTGGTGGGTACTATTTAACAATTTTAAATCTAACAATCTAAGGTCCACTTTTCTAAGAAAAATATCTAATTCCTTGAACAATCTGATATATTATTGAATTCATACGCATTTCAATGCTATCCAGTCCGCGTAATTCCGTCAAGTATTTTTTTGAACCATGGGATGACGTTACTACCCTAAACGTATTGTGTACTAAAAGTATTTATATGCATTTTGCAGTTTCGGGAAGTAGGCCTTAAGTTTAAATGGAATTTCCTGGATTAAAAACTACACATAATGTAGGAAAACTTTGGGGTAACATAAACTTCGGGGTATTAGCTCGAGGAATTCTTATTTACATTTACCAACAAATTGTTTTCGCTTATTTTCTCTGGTTTGATTATTGATCAAAAGGTAGGGGTACCGTTTGAGCAAAGGACAACTTTGTTTCTATCAGAAGTTTCATTTCTAATGTGATTAAGGTCCCATTAACGAGGTTTCCAGTTCACTTACGCAGTTAGGAAGTTGTTGCCGGAAGAAATGAAAGCAAATTACTCAAAACTTCCCAACATCTTATATATTTGTATTTGAAGGATGAATCCTGGAAAGATGTGGTTCAGTAGCTAAGAAATAAAAATAATGTATGCAAACTCCTTTTTTTATTTCCTGGGAAGTACACTTTGAAGAAAAAGTTTTTTGTGATTTTGAAGGCCACGGTGAGACGAAAAGAGAAAATAGTTTTGATGGAATCATCCAAAGATGAAAGAACTTCTTTAATAAAATCCAATCTTCCCAAAACATTTTTTTAAACTCTCAATGAGTATGATTGAGTCAATTTTAACATTGCCATTTGTATATTTAAATTCTTAGTTTTAAACCTTAACTCGAATCAATTTCATTTGAATATGCTTTCTTCTTTTATTCGATAAAAGTTTCTTTTTGTCCCAATTATTCCCAAACTTTTTCCTCGCTCATGGATATTTATTTGTAGTACTTAGTGTATTAGAGTCAAATCTTGATATTTTCTAAGTTAATGTTCTAATGCATTTTTATCGACATTTTCTTTAGAATGCGAAAAGGATGGAAAAATTTACCAAAATGGAGAGAAGATTCTGGATGACAACAATCCTTGTGAGGTTTGCTATTGCCAAGGAGGTGACGTGATCTGTGCAGTGATCGACTGCTACTGGAGGAGTGACTGCCAACCTCGCTATATCGAAAATAGGTGTTGTCCACTGTACGATCATTGCCCTCCACCTTCAGGTAAGTTACTAAAACCTATTATATCATAAATCTTAATCCATTAGAGTTTTTAAAACATTGGCTTGTCTTTCAAATTTTTTAGACGTTGGTCCTGTCCGTCCGACTCACCGTCCTTCGACTACGACCACCGGCTCCTTCAATTGGTTTAATATTTCTCAAACAACACAAGCTCCCGTGATTGAAAGTTCTACTAGTACACTGAGTACAACAACTTTTACCCAGCTTGTTCCAGTTGAGAATGAGTTACAACATCTTGAGCATCAAAATATTGTCGAATTTCCTCCAAATCCTAACCCTGAATCAGTAATTGTTCCTGATATGATCCTGGAAGAAATAAATCTTAATCAGCCTGGTCAGTCTCTTGGTGGAGTTGATAAAGAATTTGTTCATGCTGTACCTGGTGAATTTGAAAATAATGAGCAAGTACCTGGCCCTGATGAACATCCAAAGCCAGAAGTCTCGGTGTTGCCAAACGAGCCAAATCCCGTGGACATTCAAAATTTAGAGGAGCCTCAACCGAATGTACCTTCACCGGAATCCCAAGTTTCTTCATCTGAATCTTCTAATCCACAAGCGAATGTTCCTCCTGAAAGTATTCCTCATCCGCCAGAGATCTCTCAACCTGAAAATACTGTCGAGGACATAATGCATCCAAATGTCGAAGTTGCACAGGTCCAACAAGAAAACAATGGAGTTGGAAACAGTGTACAAAGTCCGGCACAACTACCTGTTGAGGTCGAAGGAGAACAGACCCTACAACACCTTCCAATTCAGAATCATGTGCCATCAGAGTCAAGTCCGAATAATGCTGTTTCACAAGAAGTGGAGCACCCAAATGCTAACCCAATTATGCAGCAAAGCCCTCCTCCTCAACAAACCCCAATTTCTTTAGAACCTAGTCAGGTTTCTTCAAGTTTAGCCCCAAATAATATAACAAATTACCCTGATTCTCCAGTATATCAAATCCAGAGAATTCCAGCGGTACCTCCAAAAGTTCCTGACGTAAATTCTACAGATCAGGCTGTTGCTCCCTCTGTGGAAATTTCTCCAAGTGAGCCAGTCCAACTTCAACACACGGTTCCGGTACAAGTGATCCATGTCCCTGTAAGTGTTCAAGAAGATGAGGACCCTAGCCAGCCAACAATTCACATTGTTGCCCCAGTATCTGATGGGGTAACACCAGACATATTTGTCCTTATGCCAAGTGCTGAACCAACACAAGTATCCGATTCCGATCTTCAAGCGCCCTATACATCGACTCCAAGTTTTGTGGACGCGCTGGTTACTGAAACCATCAGTTCAAGCTCCCTTAGCTCGATTGATCACTCATATGAAGTAACCTCAACCGATTCGGTTCTTCCAACAACAACTTTTATGTCATTTAAACCCTCAGTTGTTGTTGTGCCTCAGGAGGAACCTGATGTAACTACTCCAACCCCAACTGTGGAAGTTGAGGCTGACCCCACTAATCCACCTGAATCTTTAAATGCAAATATTTTACCGAACAAAGATGAGGTTGTACCAAACAACCTGGATGATCAGGGTTCAACTTCAAGTCCTGTTGATTTAACCACAGAGCAAACAACAGAAAAGTCTGAAGAGCCATCTAGTATTGTATTTGATGATCTAGCAAGCTCACAAGTTTTTCAAGCGGAAGTGGACCAGAGCGTCACCGATCTACCACCTACTACACCTCCACTGCATACTAAAATAGGAGATCCTCATTCTCAGGATGCACATGACCCGAGTGACCCTGAAGAACTTCCTCAAATCAATGAACAACCGATCTTTGTCGACAAAGAAGACCAACCTATTTCATTTTCAGTGAATGTTCAAGACAACAATTCAGAGTCCTCAACAGAAACATCCATGACCACAGCCCCTCCTGAGAGCCCATCACCAGGAGTTGACCCCAAGGAACCTGATGTTCATGAGAGTGAGGACGCATTTGACGATGCAAGTACGAATCCAACTACTTCAGAAGACTTGACGCCACAATTAGTCCACAACCAAATAAATCTGATTCCTAAGCCAGGTCTTATTCCGGAAGGGGCAGAAATGTCATACTCTGTGCCTCAACAAGATCCTCAAGAATACTTTGAGCCTTCCTCGATCATTCTATTGCCTACAAAATACAATTCAAATCAACACGAAGTGGGTAGTTCTGTGCATCTAAAACCAGATGATAAACCCCAAAACGATGAGAGTGTCCCAGAGAGTCCACTCAATGACGGAATCGACACAGAGTCAGTGGCTTTTGATCAACCAGTTCTTGTTATTCAACCAGAAGGGACCTCAGGAAATGAACCAATTATCCTTGTAAATATTGACACAGGATCTACGGAAATAGCAAATGAAATTCAAAAACCAAATTTACTGGACTCTCAGCAAAACATAAATAAACCAACTCCATTGTCAGAAAATCTTAACGAAGCTGGTCCTGATGCTCCTTCTCTTCAAAGTCATGCTCAAGGGGATCAAGGCATTAAAAGTTCTCAAATTGACCATGTTCAGAGTTCCAATGACAAGTTAGATGACCCAACCCCTACTGAGCAAATAGTAGGAGTGACAAATGAGCCCTCTTTTATGAATGATGTAGTAGGAGGGTCAGGGTCCGAGGCTACTGAAATTGTTATGTCTGACTTCATTGAGCATCTACAGGATTCACAGGATAATTCGTCGGACGAGTCATTCCTACCAACTACAGTTGCGACTCAATTAAAACCCAATGAGCTGACCTTGGACGAAGAGCTAAATGCAAACCTTGTGTTCAATCACGAAAAGCCTTTGGATGACGATGGGACGAAAGTTGAACAAACTACCGTAGAAGCCAATAATGACGAGGTCCTTCAGGATGAAACCTTTCATGAAGTGTATGAACCCGAAGCTCCAGCTACCCTGCCTTCAAATCTCCCTGAAGATGTTAACACTGAATCAGAACAGGAGAAACATGTACTTTTCAGTGACCCCGCTCAGTATCACGTTGGAGATCTAACCTTGTCGAATTCAGAACTTTTGGATTCCCCGAAAGTTACTCAGGAGGAGACTGAAGCTGTAAATGATGCTTTAGCAGAGGCAGAGCAATACATGAGTCAAACTACATCAGACCCATCTGAAGGGCAATCAGGTGTAACAAGTGAGCCTCAACGCAAGTTTAGAATAGACTTGGATCCTAATTTTGAAATGGTTCAGAATGATGGTCAAATTATTGAAACGGTTGTTCAAGAGTCTACTCCATTAGTCAACTTTGATGATCCTCAGGGCGAATCGTCTACTCCTCCAAGTTCCCCCTCACAGAAATTTCTACTTGATGACAATTTAGGAAATGATGGAAACTCAAATGAAGTAAACACAACGCCAAAGAAGGAGGACATTGGGGGGTTATATGAAGTTGAGTTCGTGCAAATGTTATCCGACGCGGATGAGACTGATATTGCCTCAACACTGACGCCAAATAAAGACAGTAACTTTAAGGAGGACATGGATGTTGAGAATGAATCGGGTACAGAAAAAAGTTATTTGGATCTTACAACCATTTTACCACAGAATGAAAATGAGACAAAGATTGTCAAAGGTGCAACATACGCAGTGATTGGCCAACTTCAATCACACTCTAAGTCTGACATTCCGATCGATCTAGTGAAACAAAGTGAACCATTCTCTGATGATTTAGATAAATCTGACGGCCGATCGGACCTTTCCATCCAGGCTGAAGCTGAGGATGAGCTAGCAAGTACTAATGCCAATTGGTTCTGGAGAACAATTAATAGAATAAGATCCCTCCCATTGCTTTTAAGTCCACACGAACCTTTACAAGAACCAACTTCGAGCCATCGCCAACCAAGGAGTACATTTGAGGGGAAGAAACATGTGGCCAAACCAAAATTAGGCCCTAAACAAATAAAAAGGTCAAAATCAAATAAGCCAAGTGTAGTTGTTCCCAGGTTTCTATTCTGGTAGCGAAAAAGCCAGTAATTAATTATAGGCCAATATGGAAACGGGGTAAAGTAATGTCAATGTCAGACAAAATTGTAAATAAATTTAGTTTCAAATTGAAATTTCCTATTACGATTACTCGTGAACACAAATAGAATTACATTACCAAAATCAATTTGATTGACAATGTATTGCTTTTATTATTATTTTAAGTAGAAAAAGCTCCTGTACAGAGAATTGTAAAAATTTGAGGGATCAGGGTAAGGGATTGGTATGCTGACTCACGTGAAGGTTTTCACAGTTTATATTATGGGTAACTAGATTGTGGTGAAAAGTGTCGCAGTTTGTATTGTTATTATATTGTATTGTTATTGTAAACATGTTGGGTATTTATGATTTATGTTTAGACGCTTTTATGTTTAGGAATATATGAATCATATTTAGTGCTTACTTAATGTAGTTAATCTTTAAAGTTTAAATGGACACACTTGTATAGTGGTGCTCAATGTCATGATGTACCTTATGAATCATTGGATAGTCAACCGATTTCCATTTGATACTAATTTTGAGAATAATGTGCGTTCAAAGTGCGAAATTAAATATATCACTGTTTAATATCTGGAGGAATTTATCTGTCCTATTTGTATTATTCGGAAGGCATATGAATTTTTCAGTACAAAATTCATACCTTCGAATCAAAAAAATTGAAATGCATAAATAAACTGAGGATACATTATAAAAAAAACAAAAATATGAGAGGGTGTGCTTTTGAAAACTTATTAATTCGAAAATTTGTCAAAAGAAAAACACAGTAAAAAACTTGCCACCTGCGGTGGCAAGCTGGAGATCGATCACAATTTATGGTAGTGCTTCGGACTCTCCTAGCCCAGACTTACAACCTCATCGTCTGATTTTCATTTTATTTCAAGCCAGAGCCCTTTGGTTGCTATCTTTGCCCAATTCATATATGCACATTTTTTTGACGGTCAGTAATTGAATTTGATGAGAAACGTTTTATTATGCAGTTTAGTTTTACTGAACAGGCCCATTTAGGGAAAATATGTATTGAAAAAATATTTGTTTACAACAAGTAATTCTAGAAAAAAGGTTCTTGAAGCGAGTTGCTAGCGAGTTTAAACAAGGGCACCTTTGTGTGTATGCATCACAGAGACGTTTACACACACTTAACTCATAAATGTAAACATTTGGGAAAGTTCTGAAGAAAAAATGTAATGAGAAAACAAAGCCAATCACAACAAAATGTTTATCTGCATTTGCATCCAAAATATTTTAACAGCACCTGAATGGCCTCTCGATCCATTCGTTCTTAATTTAATATTATTGAGTCCCATACGCGATTTCTATCTTTTGAATGCTTAACAGAACCAATTACCTTTGTTCCCTTCCACTATTGTTTCAAGTGGGGAGGGGGCACTTAAGAAAGTTGTAAAGACCACATTAATTTTTCACATGTAGTATTATTGGGGTATATTGGGACACGCTCATGCAAGGAGAGGAAGTGATCCCAAATTAATTTCCCCCATATATAAACAAACGGAACTAATGAAATTTTACTCATTTGTCCCTTTAGTTAAAACAATTCAAAGAATACAAAAAAGAGATCGTCAATTCAACTACCAAAGGTAGGTTTACTTATTCGAATTGTTTAACAATACGAGTTTAGTAATTAAAGGATCTACTGTGATAGCTCAATCTTTTTTGGAACTTTATTATCCTGTGATCTTTAAAAAGTGGCTTGATGTCAAGATCCCGTAAATTCAAAGTTATATTTATGTGTTTTGCAGATGCGTCAAATTATTATTTGCACAATTTTGGCTACCATGTTGGTCGTGATATTGGGAGCTCCTGCTCCACAATACCTGGAGGAAGCTGTTAGACAGGCTCAAGCCATGCAACTCCTTCCACCGTATGCAGTTGTTGACAAAACTGCTCCTGGAATTCAGGTAATCAAAGCCGGTCATGCTAAATCAGCATATTAATATTTTGCAGGATATTTGGAAAATAAAATGGCTTTTCTAATTTTAACTCACGTACTTTGTCAATATAATTAGGTTGCATATTTCAAATTGGGACCCTATGATCGAGTAGATTTGCAAAATGCATTGGGTGGGGCTGTACCACATGATGTCGTCGCCAGTTTAGAGTCCCAAGTTGACTCTATTGGGAAAATCTATTAAAATTAGTATTATTCATGAGGATGAATTAAATCAAAGGCTTCAAATTCTAAGAATGAGGTTTACTAAAGAATCTTTTACCCTTTAATCCCTCATCTTACTATTTCCGAGCCCGAGTGTGAGCAAGACTCTAAAATCTTCCCAAATAAGAGATCATTAACAAAGAAGATTAGTATGCACATCAAAGAGAATGGTAAAAACAACAACTGCAAATTCTTATGACTTGACAATGAGGGGAATTTTCATTGAATTAATTGTAAATGAAAGTTGATAGTTGACTTTGATAGATGCCAATAAGTTTACTCTGTTGTTCCTTCAGCAAGTACTTGAATAAACTTGTGTTTTAGTTTTTTAAACACTTTCAGTACACGATTTGATTGTTCGTATTTAAATATAATTTTTGATTAAACCATAAATCTGATATATGGACATATGAAGCCAGTGGTTTAAATTAACCTTGGTCCACCATGACATTTACAGAATATGAAAAGAACCAAATATTAGATAGTCTAATTTGCTCAAGTTAATTCCCACAAGTCCACAATCTGTCGTATAAAGTCCATACGCCAATTTAAATAATTTTGGAGGTGAATGGATATAAATGTAGTGTAATGCCATATATTTTAATATCATGGATTCCCTTAACCACTCTTAACATTTCGCATGAAACAAGAAGCTGATAGGGTGAATATTTTTATTTGTCTAATTAACGAGCAAAAGCTTTAAAAAATGATCATCTCGAAAATGGAATATCTAAATACTTTACCGTGTAATGACGGATAATTGTCCAGGTATAATTTAAACAAAAACTCTACAATCAATTTTTTCTAGAATCTGTATAAATACACACAGTGACATGAATCTGAATTGCATCAGTAGATTCTTACATGTACCATATTACCAAAAGATACGATATCACCATGGCCTGAAAGGGAAAGTTGTGCGTAAGAAATACTTTCTATCTATGTCACGTAATAAATCATCTTCAAAATAACTAACCCATCCATTCCTGTCAGCATCTCATCACCAGAACCTAAGAAGCAACACAGAAAATAAGTGGACGTGGAAACACAAGTTTACAAGATACGATTTCTAAAGAGCATTGGATCTTTAATTATAGGATCTCATATGAGAAAATTTCCTTTGTTCTGTACTCACCTGTACCCTGACCATCATCATCAGCTTCATCACGACTCTCAGGTTTTCGCTGCCTTTAATAATTTCTAGCTAAATGCAAATGAATAGGCACATGTAAACAAACGTCTCATTTTTGTAACTTCGAGACTTTTCCCTTTAATTTTCATGTATCATTTATATTTAAAGAAATAGCCCTAGCTCGAAAAAAAATTAAAGAACCCTTCTAACTATATATTTATATATTCTGGTGTGTAAATTCTACGGTATTATTTGATTGTCCAAAGAATCAATACATGAAGTTGAAATTTCGATATGAGTACATATAGGTTTCAACGCCTAGCCATGGGTAGATTATTCAGTATAACTATTATGAAATATCAAACGTTTGACCAGTCTTCAACAATTAGATGTTCAACCTTCAACATTTCTCCTGTAATTATTTACATGATAAAAACTCAAGCAGAGTGCTAAACTTTTTTTAAATTTCAGAGTTTCTTATTAAGAAAAAAATTAACTGTTAGACTGTTTACTGTTTTGCCTCATTGGTCGAAAAGGGGCTCAAGAAGCCTGTTTAGAAATAATATCACAGAAACAATATAATATTTTGTCAACTATGTCTTTAATGTTCTCTGATTATAACAATTCAGAAACATTCCACAAAATTAATCATCCATTGTTGTGGTGATGTCAAGATCGGACAAAAACAGATTATTGTAGCATTGCAGCATTAAAAAGTGTTTCACTATTATACAGTCCATCGTCAAATTCAATCCGTCTCTACACTGTGAAGGAGACAAGTAGCAAAGCATTGGTTTTATTATTTCGTCGTACACAGATCGTATTGGATGATGAGATGAATATTGCAGGAAATCTCATCAACGTCTCCAACATTTCAACAATGATGAACTTCTCTTCAAAGAAGACTCTCATCTCAATGGGGGATGATAAAGAGGAAGGGACAGGAGGGGTATTATTATTGTTGTTACATAAATCCGGTGGACAGAGGAAGAAGGACTTGACTTGAACACAAAAACCACAAGAGTTGCATGCAAAGGAAACAACTTTGCAAGAATCCCAAGGATCCAAAGTGCAAATGCTTCTTATATTATGTAACAAAGGACGTACGGACAGGACCGTGATGATGGTAACTTATAAAGTCTGGTAAATATATTTAACAGGAGCGTAAATTTAACCTTCAGACTGTTTTTCAAAAAAAATCCTTTCGGAAGCCAAACACCGTTTCATCATAGACACCTTAAACAACTGCGTTCTATGATTTCACACATGGCCAGTATTTCTATCAAAATCATTCTCCGTATTGAGCATTTTCATTGATTGAAACATTGATTTTTCAATTAAAAATAGCTAATCCATGAGAAGTTATTCCTCTTGCTTAACTTCCTAGCCATTGAAACTAGCCTTGATTCTAAATCCGCCACTTTTACCTTGCTTTTTCACGACTTTGAATGGAACAGGTAAGAAAGGTATGCAGAAAGGAAAGATATATAAGAATGAAGGAGTGATAAGGAAGGACCGTTCCGCGTGTTATTCATTCTATGTGTCAGATGATGAGATCCTAAGGAGTGGTGGTAATACAATAGAAAAATGTAAGCAACAAAGACTTTTTGATAACTTGAGGGGCAGGCTTAGATTGAACTCTACGTGATGGCTCTAATGATGATACTTGAATGAAGAAAAAACTCGTAAGGACTATTTGTTTGTTGTTGAGGGAATGGACCTGAACTTAAATTACAGTAAGATTACACAACCTGCTGGACACATCCTGTCATCCTTCATTCAATTCAATCCCCTGACTGACTGTTGAACTTGAACTTGGTTCTTTACTTCCTCAGTTTTTGATTTCATTGTTGTTTTTGGCTAGGATGTACCCACTTGGGGTTCAACTACTCTTTCCTTGGGATTAGGAGCTGATCGGTATGAATTGAAGGGGTTGTTGGCTACGAATTTGCGTAACCACTACAAATTCAATCAAGGCATTTCATCTTGAACTTAAACTATTACACTTTTGGATTGTTTCCTTCTGAGATATCATCAATTTTATTGATTCGGTTAGATTTCATCAAGTTTCTTAAACCAATATAAAATGAGATTAAAAGATAGAATGAAGATAAACTTTGGCATCTGAAATGTTACATTAAACGTTCTAGAAAATGAATTAGCATATGATTTTAAGAATAAATTAGGAGTTTGTTAATGGAGCTGTCTAAAGTGTATTGAAAGAGTGGAGTGCCTTAGTGAAGACAGAATGGAAGATCCAGAACTAGTATGCCAAAAGTTTAATAAGTCATTAATAAGTCCGCCAACTTATCGAGATTCCTATAAAAGGATACAAAAGTTTCAGTTTCCGCGAATTAAATTAAGTTTTGCTCTACAACTAATTTTCGTATTTATATTATGTGACCTTGCAAATACTGGACATGGAGGTAAGTGGCACTTTTTTAACTTTTGCTTCTTTTTTTATCCCCAATAAATTTTTAAAACTATTTTTATATGTAAATCAATTGGGGGTTCTCTCTTGAGAATATCCGATTGTTTTTAGCTGCTTTTATTTGTAATCCGTGATAAATTCATTTAATTGGAAACCCCAATACAGAAAGGTGCCTCACTTACGCTTATACCTTTTTATTCACAATGTACTAAACGGCAACCTTTAATTTGAGATAAAAACACCCTTTTGAAATATAAGAGAGTCATTCATGAAAGTGGAAGTGATCGTTATAAGCACTTTAAATTCATTTAAACAAACACATTCTCTATTTCGCTTACTTTGTTTATCATACGAGAGGTCCCCTTGTTTATAAACACGACATTAGACATGGATGAGTTCAATAATCAACATTGAGGAAACCTTAGATGAAATGGAAAGGTGGATGCACTCCTTAATGACAAGAGGCCTTTAAGGAACTGAATAGACCTTGCCCAATATATCACCAAAGTACCCTCACCCTCACCTTCTCCTCATTCCTAACCTTAAAAGTCCAATTATGTTTTATTTAACCTATCCTCAATCTCAAAGAACTTCCTGTCGTCACCTAAAGATTTCATTACCCTCAATCACACTATCATCATGTACAAATGAGAGGAAGATCTCCTTCTCTGACTCTCTTATTTTTATTAGTACGAAAGTTAGTCAAGTAGAAACTTGGACTCTATTCATCAACATCTCTCCTCATTTCGATCACCGCAATCTTTTGGGATTTAAAGAATGGGTAAACTATGAGATTATTGGCTCGAGTGAGTTCTTGGTAGTCATTGACACTGAAATCCATTGTTTACCTGATCCTATCCTGTTTGGTAGGAGTTAGGCACTAATTGCATGTGATTTGTAGCATCTATCTCCTCCTTGTTCATAAAATTTAAAAGAGTCAGGCAGGGCCAACTTTAAAAAAAGTCGTTTCTTGTTCAATGGGTTAACATTTAAGGGTCCCATCTAATTCCATGGTATCAATTTTCTTCTATCATATTCCTAATAATGCCCAAAATATTTTAATCCGACCTGATGGAAAGTCTACTTTTTGGTTTTATTTTCTGAAAGACTTTACAGATGTCGAGCTCTACTCTAAGTACTATTACCGCTCAACTAAAATTAAAGTTTTTGTAGCAAACTCACTAGTGAATATTTTATGAGAAATACCACATTTTTGAAATTTTGAAAGTATTGCAGATTGCAAACTTTTCCTCTCGTTTACTGATTTTCCTGTACAACTCCTGCAATGAATATATATAAACCTCGGGCGAAGATGTCATCAGCCGTTGAATCTACAATTCGCCAGAACAATTTTAGATTGAGTCTTGTAAAGAAAAAAAATTGTTAATGCGTGAATTCCAAGCTGCATAATGACCAAATCCTACTATTTCACTAGATTTCATAGGAATTTTCATAACTAAATATGTTCACACTGTAAAAAACACACAAAATTGCGCTTGGACTCATTCCGACTCGAATATTTTTAGTATCATTACTTTTTTGCAACCCTGCTATATAGACAGGGTATTTCGATTTCTTCGTTTTCGTATTCATTCATGAGAGTGAAATTCACCGCCAACAACCTTCGTGGACCCTCAAATCCCTTGAGGGTTGTTGTATTTCTAAAAAAAAATTAAGATGAGTTGATTATTACAACGGTTGACGAAGATGCAAATTCGAATACATTTTTGTGTACATATTAACATATTAGAAATAGAATAATAGCAAGAAAACAGATATCTTGCTAAATACAGTAATACACACTAGAAGCACTTACGAAATAAACCTAAAAGTTAAATACATCAACCCTAATGCACATGTTAATTGTATCAAAATGTTTTAATTGGAAATATATGTAAATCAACCGAACTCATTTTGTGTCTTTTTTACAGTCCCGGTTTCCTCCAGACATCCGCGTCATAGCGTTCAAAATCAAAACAATTCCCTTGTGCCTGCAAAACCTGTGATGAGTAAGTTTAATAAAAATTGTTTTTTGAAAGCAGAATTTATAGTTCAAGCTTGAAAATAAGATCAATCTATCCACGAAAATTTTTCACTAATGTTAATGACAATGGAAGAATATCCTTTGATATGGTTTAGCACTTCAGTATTTCATTTCAGTTTTTATATTCTGTAATGTATGTTTATGTATTAATTTTTCATTGAGACAATATTTCTACTCCGATGTAAAAGCATTTTACAAATAATAAATAGTCATTGTATTAAATTATTTTAAAAACCAATGAGGGAAAATAAACTCGGGGAAAAGAGTTCATGGAACTTATGAAAGCTTTTTTATTTGAGCTTTCGACTGGCTAGTATAATTTAACCGGCCGGACGCATTCTCTTGATCTGCTACCAACTCCTGTTCCAAATCCATTTCATTTTCTTCGTGATTTGCATTTTTTTGTTACAAGTAACAATAGGAATTTGAGAATTTGTTTGTGTGCTATTCTTGGCTTTTACGATCATTGTAGTTTGTATTAGTGAGATTCCCTTGTTGTGGTAAAGAGTCTGCAATGGACTCTCTTCGTTTGTAACGCTTCTGATTTAGTTGAAAAAATCTAAATAACTTGTTTGGACACTATTAACACGTTGCATACCTATTTTTACAATTTTATCGTGACTTTCATAGAACAAACCAAAACTCATTTAAATAACACCATATCTTCCAAAAATAATTTGGTAAAAATCAGTAAAAAACGATCTCGATGATACGTAACTTCAGGGTCTATTTACTAGATTTCTTCTTTCGTGTTTCTTTTTTTCTTTTTCGAACGGTGATCCATTTGAGGCAAACCTTTTTGCAACAATTGACATCAAACACACACATGCTGACAAAATCCTCTGTGATCTGTTCCGAGTCTTAGAGCCATAAAAATCCCACAGAGGTACTTATCTTTTTAATTCTCGGAAATTACAGTACACCCAATTTCATGTGCCCGACAAACATGAATAAAAACTTCGTTTTTTCTAACATGAATGAGTGTGTTTGTAGGATCGATCAGTCAGATAGTGGGACAAAGACAACTTTAATAGAATCTCTCAATTGAGCAAAGACAATGAATCAAAGGACGATGATAATCCTGTCCCGTTATGGGAACCATTATTGGCACATTGACAGGGGCTGTTGTTGCTTATTTTCAAGCCATTGCACTGTTCATAGATAGATATATGGCCGGTTGTAGTTTGTTTGCAGGATAATTATGGGTTTTTATGAGACAAATACCTGCTAAACAAACGAAAGAGTGTCGTGCTTTTAAAAAATAGTGTTAGAAAACCTGATTACCATTAACTTGTTTTAAATACTTTCGGGATAACCAAAAATACTTTCGGATTTTCATACTTCAGGACTTCATTCGCACCTGTAAGGGTTTCTGCCATTTGTTCATCAGTTAAATACATGGTCTATTTTAAGAATTCCATTGTAACACTGTTCTTCTAATCTTTTTAAATTTTGACCAAGCGTAAGAAAAGGTTAACAATATGCAAAAGGATTTCCTTCTGTTGCCGTTGCTTGTTACTAAAGTTGGCAATGCTTTCTAAATTTCGATTTCTTTTGCAAAAGATTAGATTTTTGGCCTTTTCGAATCAATGCAATTAATTTACTGTATGGGGTAAAAGTAAAGGAAATAAAAGTTGTTAACCCGGCTGCGAAAAGAAACTAGCCGACAGAAGGACGTCCTTCCTGCATTAGTTCGGTTATGTATAATTAAGGAGAAACTGGTTTAAGTGTATGATGAAGCCAAATGGGTTAAGAACAATTCCCATGATAAAAAACCTTTCCTTTATTCGGAATTTCTTTTGTTTTGATGGTAATCATGAGAATATGACCCAAAGTAGTATTTTCAGGTGGATTTGAGATGAGCCAAATTTCCTTGGGAGCCTGTATTCATTTAGTTTTGTACATTAAAAGTGAATATGGGGTAAACTAAACTTGTAAAATGAAATCTGTGGAATGAATGTGATTTAAGATTGAATGTCCTCCTGGAAATAAATTGTGGGATTCGCAGTTGCTGTTGTTGCTTACTGTGGGATACAAAACTAGGGAAATTAATTAAATAATAACGGAAGTTTTGAATGTGATAGAGGAAAGTACTGTGTACCGCACCAACTCATGCATTGAATTTAAAAGCTTTAGCGATGCAGCTTTACCTTCAGCCAACAAAACTAACCCTTATTCCGATTAGTTCACATAGTTTTATTAAATATTTTTGCTGTAAATATGACTATATGAGGTATAAACTAATTAAAATTTTGTAGTGAAAGGAAATCCTTTAAGGTACTTTGATTTTCAAATGTACTTTTAATGCTTGAAGTTGACATTTGAATCCAGTTTAATGAGCTAATTTTATTAAGAATGCTAAATACAAATAGTATTTGTAGCTGTAGTGAAAAAATGGAATCCTATTCTATTCGACTTCTTCGAAATACTTCCGAAATTATAAACTTACTCGACAACTCATATCTGTATTTCTTGCTACATCGCCTAAACTATGAATTATTACAGGAATCAATTATGATTTGTAATGTTTTGTGCTGTCGTTTCAGAATGTCGATATAAAGGAGTTAAGTATGCCTCAGGAGATCCTGTGCCGATGGACGAACCCTGTGTAAAATGCCACTGCAAGAATACTGCCGTGATTTGCAAATTGAGAATATGTCATCAAGAACCTGACCCACCCCCACCTGGCTGCATAGTAGTCCATAAAGCCAAAACATGTTGCCCACAACTTGTTTGTTTAAGCCTGGGTATCCAAAACGGCAGAATAATATTTCGAGATAATTTGGCAACCTATTTCAAGTTTACATGATTGCATATATTGTAAATGATATAGATAGTGGACGAAAGTTCTTCCGGGAACAACGACGCTCTAGTGAAATTAACGACAAAGCACTGGTATCTTCAGTAGCTGCTATGTCTGCAGCTGGAAAAGGTGCCGTGATTTAATATATCGATGATACATAATTTGACGAAAATAATAGGGCAATTCACGAGGCCTGTGGTAACTTTAAAACGTTGTAAATTTACGAGGTTTGTATTTATACTACACCTCAT
>JAQIYE010000067.1:0-19334 GCA_034699765.1 Xenyllodes armatus
CTCCATATGGTTTAGTACATATATGGATTAATTAAGTCATCCAACCTCACAACCAGTTGGCTTTCTCATTAAGAAAGAGGAGGAACTGGGTGAAAGTTACAATTTGAGCTTAGAGTTAGTTGAAGTGGTTATAGGGTCTATGGGAAGACTCGACTTTCTCCTTCATACAAATGCCTCTAATTAAGGAAATCTGTCTTAAGGCCCAGCGGGGAGAAACGACGGAGGAAGTGATGTTGTGTTGGTTTCGTGGTGTTTGTGGGACAAGCTCCTGTGGCTTCGCGGCTCAGCTCTACCAGGGTTAGGTATCTGGAATGACTACTGGATTGTGGTTTAAACTGCTATGAAGGGTCTCGAATAGCAAATTTGTCGTGGGGTAAACAATAGATGATTCTCGGCACTTTTATCATTCTGTCTAATAAATGGTTGGACATAAACATGAACTATACAAATATGTCTCCGCCTTTCTTTTTATTTATTTAACAAGGGAAGCTTAATTGGACGGAAATATTATTATTATTATTTATGTAGGGATGATTTAGGATTGTGAGGTATCTTCATAAGCAGGTGGTCCACATTAGTTGTAACTTTTAATGAGTGTTTATACATTATGTGTCAAGGAGGCATCGAAGGGATGATGTTTTAACGTTCTCTCTATTTGAAAAATGTGACTTTGCCTTACAGGTCCGTCCAGGAATACAAATCAACCTTCACTCCTTCACGATCCTCCAAGTACCCTCAATTAACCTTGTCAACAACTAAAATTTTTTGGACTGGACATACAAAGTTTGAGTGTTCCAAATTTAACCTTCGAGGATTCCTCGCTCTCGATGAAAGGCTGGACCAAAAGAAGATTGGATTATGTATGGAATGGTGAGTTCAGATCACAGTTCCACGACCAAAGGGAAAGGAGGGACAAGGAAGGAGACCTCCACGACAAATTCAGGGACGACCTCCCGCTCATCCCATCAGCCCCTGTCCCAACAACCATCTCAAGGACATTCCACCTATTCCTCAGACCCTGTTCATGTTTCACAGTCCCACCAACTCCTTCCGCAGCAATCCCATCATTCTCAGCATCGTCATCGGAGAGTGGCTCAACCAAGGTCAATTTATAGTCGATTTTGGACCTTTATAAAGGAGACGTGGACGGGAGTCAAGTTTGCCCTGGGTAAGTATGTAATTCCATCTATAACATTTAGGATTTGGATTGAAATTGAAACCTAGAACCTAAACTTGTTTTATTTTCTAAGAAACTATTCCTTTCTCCTTTCCTTAGAAATCACAGACCCTTAAAATTTTATAGCATGTATTCGAGGGAAATGATTTACTTTTTCTACAAGTTCAGAGAAAAGTTTTCAAGGAGTTAACAAGGTAGAATTGAATAAAATAGTTTCATCTCTCGGGGGAAAGTTATGGATCGTTCTTGTAAGAATAATTTTTGTGATTCCTGGTTCATAGAATTGCTCCAACTACTTGAACCAAATAATATCGTAACATCTGGGTTTTCTAAAGAACGCAACCTTTGATGTAAATACTTGTACATTTTCTTAATGATGAATGGACGATCTGATCCCTGTGGAAAAAGTTAGATTGACATAATAGTCAACTTTGTTGAAGGCGGAACATCAAGTCAGGATACATTTAGGCTGGCCCAATTGTTATTTATCACACTTTAAACTATTCTATCATCACATTTGTAATTTGGAAACTCGAAAGCAAGGAAGTCCAATTTTCAGATAATCTCCACCGTAAATTGACTGTACTCCCATTCCGAAAGCTATATTTGCTATTTAACAGGTCATCTACTACTCTTAACACTATTGATCGGACACATTCTAATAATTGCAGTACAATAAGAAGTGGGTTACTTTTACAATCATAGGCTATAATTTCCTATGTGTTTACATTTAACAATTTAATTAATACTGAGCTGTAATTTCTTCCCCTCCAAATTATCCTGACCTATTTTGGATCTGAAACCCAAAAGTGGACTCAGACTTGGACGAGACGGAAAATCAACCTCGACACAGACCAGAGAACCTCAAATCGCTGTGTCGACTCACCAAATTCACAGAGACTGAGATTAAGAGAATCTACCGTGGGTTCAAAGCAGAGTGCCCGTCCGGGATCCTCCAAGAGGAGACTTTTAGAGATATCTATGCCCAGTTCTTTCCACAAGGAGGTAACTAAATTTAAAGTTTAAAAAACTTCAATTTAAAAACTTGCCCCTTGCGGGGCAAGCTCAAGACCGATCATCATGTAGTCGTTTGTTTGGTCTTAGGACACCTTTAAAGTGTCCTCTTTATCTTTGGGTAAAGTTTTCGTCTGGCTTTTTGTTGGCTTTGGGACCATTTTAAAATGACTTTTTGTTGGCATTTTGATAACCACTAACTGACACTATTGGACCTTAAGACAACATAAACGAACGTTTCATTGGCTTTGGACAACCTGGCCATTATCCCATAAGGCCATTATTTTCAATAAGTCCAGAAGCACCTAAACAAATTCCACAGAAATTACTAAAGTGCCTGGACAAATTTTATTAGACTTGGAAACAGTTGTACAAATTCCACAGAAATTGTAAGACTGCTTCTCAGCCTAGATAAATTTTAATAACTTTTAATGTCGATAAAGAGTTTACCCCCGTTTCCCAAAACAAATCTAACATTGCACCTAGCTTAATCATAGCTTCCGATTGAAGCAAAATGCGCTACGGACCTAACGGCAAATGGCCCATTTCAAGGAAGCGGTCACGGACAGCACCATCACATGAGACCTCCGATGATCGGTCTAAAAGATCTGTCTCTCTTAAGGACCTTATCCTATCCGATCAAAAACCCCACTTTTACCGTATACCTCTTGCCTTGTATTCAAGAAACTACTGAAAAAGTCGATCAAAGGAGTTCCTAGCTAAAAATAAGATTTCTATTACGACGAAAGCCTCAAATTTTTATAAAAGCCTGTCTTTCCTCCGATTAGTTGCTTGTCTTCTCTCCTTTCAGTATGTAATTTCCTAACTAATAAGGGACTTTCCTCTGCACTTTCTCCACTTTCGTCTACTTATTTTAGATTGCTTTTGAGATATTGGAAAAATTATTTTTAGACTCTTCCCTTAAAGCTCTCACTTCATTTTCCCTAAGAGATTATGGAAAGGATGTCAAGGTCTTCCTTGATTTTAATTATTTCTCAACTTTCTTTTAATCCTTTATTTTAGCCAACACAGGACGTTATGCCCACTACGTCTTCAATGCACTTGACCAAAATGGGAGTGGACTAATCAGTTTTGGGGTAAGAAAAGGCATTTTTGTATTAAAATGATATGTGACTTGATTCGAATCGAATATGTATTTGTCCATCTCTTGTCCTGATTTTGATTCAAAAACGGAATAATTTAGTTGGGCTAGTTATTCCATGGATGGATACATTATTGTCTTGACCCTTATTCTGTGAATACTGGAATTCTGGAGGATTTAAGGGAAGATCAAGCTCCAAGAGCACGTAGGGACTTTATAATAAAACCATCCAAAGCCACTCACAGAGAGAAAGACGAGGAACGAAAACATTGGATAAATTTTTCGAGTAAAAGGCCCTTGTTCCTCCTCAGAGTGAAAACAAAGTGAAAGGGACAAAGGAGAGTGTCTTTTAGAGAAAGTTCCGTCCTTTTCTGGTAGATTTCTTTCAGGGTTTTCTGAAAATAACGTAAGAGTTCTACGTGGAAATAGAGGGAGAAAAAGTGTACAAAAGCTCAAAAGAAAACTTTTACAATCTACTTCTTCTTCTTCTCAAGTTTATTATTAGTGCCCAAAGGAGAAAAGAGGCCTGAAGGTTCGAGTACTTCCTGTCTTGACCCAACCTCAATAAGATCCACTTGTTTCCCATGTGCTATGGTACGCTTATCCTAGTTGAATTGAAATATAATCGTAGGCGTCATATTAAATGAGCTATTGATCTTATTCCAATCCAATAAGGAAGATATCTTTTTGTTTGTTCTGCCTCCATTCGGGTTCATAGTTTGACGAATTAAGTTATTGAAAGTTTATGAACATGAAATGTGTCCAAACTTAATAAATAATTACTAAATTACTATCTTTTTTAACACGTGTGCTCTTGCGTTTAAAACAAAACAGTAATTACCATTTCATCTCTAAAGTAAGATAACTAAAGGCCTGGAAAAATAAAATACGAACCTGCATTAGCGACTTAAACCTGGCATTAGTTTATGTCAGAAAAACTAAATGGAATTGCCAAAGTATATATCTGTAGTACACATTCTAGTCCACTGAGCTTATAGAGTTAGTTGGAGGAAAAAGTGACAAGCTCCAACAATAAATTTTGGTCTAATAAACACCTTTCTTAATGGGAACTGTGGCTTGAGGGACAACTACCTAAGAAGACGTAACCAGTTTTAAGTCATCCAGAGTTATAATCTCACCCCCATCAACTTTTAAGTATTACAATTACTTTTTTTCTAAACCATATTTCATTCCCCATCATTTCAAGTTTAAACCCTTACAATTTTCACCATAATATTTCTGAGACGTAATTTTTCTGTTGTTATAAAAATTTAGAAGACAGCGTTTTCAACTTTTTAAAGAACAAGTGGATCCACTTTCATAGAATAACACGCAGAGTCTCATGAACGTATGGTGCCTAATTAGTAATATAAACCTCAAGTGCCGTAAACAAAGTAATCCTTTCCTTCGTAAGCTGAGACCGTGAAAAATGCTTGGGTTTCAGAATCCACGATATTTCTCATGTCTCATCTCACCTCCCTTGCTATCCTTCCTCCTAATAAATACCTTAGTAGTTTGGGACTATAAATCTTCATAAACAAGAATCAGAAACATACCTTCAAAAAATATATAAACTTTACTAGATCTATAGATTCTTAAGACAAAGTTTATACCCTGAAACTTTGAACTTTCTAACCGAATGTTTTCGTGAAAATGATAAAAAATGAGAATGGTATAAAATATGTTACAGGTTCAATTATTAATAGGCCATACAATCATAAATGTATTTCTTTAGATGTGTGTAAAATGGTCCAAATTTATGTCACAAATTAATTTCTTTGGGTTGTAGCGGCTGTTTAGGTCTATGAAAGGACCAGAACTAGGCTAGACTAGCAGCCACCCGGTTTGTCGTACGAACCGGTGACCCTGACGAGGTCAAAGGTCAAGAATTCTCAAGAATGTTCAGAGACACTTGCACTTAGAACCTAAGCTAACCCTGCATCAAGCAGAACGATAACCGTACAATATGACGACCATCGTGCTAGGAGCGCTTATCATCCTCCGAAATCAATCCCCAATTGAAAGCGCTCCTAGCACGATGGTCGTCATATTGTACGGTTATCGTTCTGCTTGATGCAGGGTTAGCTTAGGTTCTTATATGTGTCTCTGAACATTCTTGAGAATTCTTGACCTTTGACCTCGTCAGGGTCACCGGTTCGTACGACGAACCGGTGACTGCTAGTCTTTATTTAAATATCTAAAACTAATTGCATTCATTAAAAATGCACAAAATCCAATTTTACCCAATTCGACCACGACATGTGATTGAATTTGACCAAAGTCTAGGCAATTCCTTCCTCCACTAAAGGTTTCTGCTCTATTTTAATATTGTTTTTTTTTCAAAATAAAGTCAAAGTTCAAAAAAATATAAATTGCAAAATCACTTGAAAAATATTAGTTAACTACATTTTTGGCACTGTCCCAAAGTATCACACTTTAGTCTCAATATAAATATAAACCCGGACATTTGAGGAATTAGGCCAGACACACAAAAAAATTCGGATTTTTTTTTAAACCCAACAAACCTCGAACCCGGGACCTTTAAGTCATCTAGTCTAACACTCGCTCTTCATACTGTTAGGCCATCTAACCATATATACTAAGGAAGTATGAGTTTTAAGAAGGACCATATAGAGGAGAAGGAATCGGTGCGTTATTGTACTTGAGTAATAGGGAGATTCCCTACAGTCATGTTGTAACCACATCTCACTTATTCCTCTTCCCATGATAGAATGGAATAGCATGGCATGACCAGGGTCCCCCATCATCTCCAGAGGAGAAAGTCAAAGAGTGTGGACCAACTTTTGGGAAGAGATAAGCGTAATAATAATGGTTTAAAATTGCTCTCAAGATTCTTGGCATGTGGCAATTTTGTGCTTTTATGAGTTAGTCAGCCAACTCCTTCAAGTTCCTTGAACCAATATAAATGTTCTGTGTGGGTTTTAGAAAGTTCATTGGGAAACCCACTCTTAGCCCATTCCATTGTGTCCTTACTCTTCGTTGGCTGTCTCCTTCTTATAAATGTGGAGACGAGACAGCTGTGAGAGTTAAAGTTGCATGGTTCATGATGGTCTGAAGAAACGGAAATAATCCTTCTTTTTCCCCTCTTTCTTATTATGTAATGTATATTTCTGTATTCCTTTTCCTGAATTGTCCTATTGTATTTTGATCCCTTCTTCATTCCTTTGGTCCAGTTTCTTCTGGGGGCTATAGACTAGTGAGAGACTGGATGATGATGATGATGGAATTGAGGAAAATGCATTAAGGGTCCCCCAAGAATAGACCATCTCTTCTTTTGCTTTCTCTTCTTGGATTAAGTGGGCTTTCATTAGTACATCAAAAATGAGGGAAGGATTGGAGTGAATGACGGGTTAAGAGCTCCTTGTTGGAACCTCTGAAAATGGTTCTATTGTCCTCTTCTATAGCCACCTTCATGGAGATCCGTCTTCCAAGAGTCAGCCGTAGAGAAAGATGGAAAGTCTGGTTACTGATGATATGTAATGGACGACTAGCCCCTTTCTCTCTCTCTCCATTCTTATTTTGACTTGGTCCCGGTGTGTTTGTTCCGAAAATTAAATTATATTTTCTTTTGTATGGCTCGGTTTGTTAGTGTTGCAAAGAGAGTTTGGGGTCAACCATGGGTTTTATAGGCGACTACGTAGTCAAACGCCTCATGCCCTTCTCTGTGTAGATTATGATAGGCCTCTTCTTGAGTGAGAGAGTTCTCTACAGGAAATCAAAATCAGTGGAGAAAAGGAGAAGTAATGTAATGATCCGTTCTATTGTGAATTTATTTCACATTTATACTTGCCTGATTGTGTTTATTTTTAGGATTTTGTATTGGGACTCTCAGTTTTGTCTCGAGGGTCGCTTGAGGACAAGCTCCACTTCATTCATAGACTCTATGACCTAAATCATGATGGATTTATTACAAAGGAGGAGATGAAGGAAGTGGTCACTGCCATTTATGAGTTGATGGGAAATTGTGCAGAACCAATCTTTGAGGAGAGTACAGTCCAGGAACGGGTGGATCGGATTTTTGAGGTAGCAGTCTTCTCTGTTTGTGTACGATTTCAAGGTCATGGAGAAAATAATTTAATGAGATCAAATTTATGGCCAATTATCTAAAACAAATCTGATGAATCTCTTGAAAATATATAATGATTTCAGGGGTGGGTTACTATTCTATACAAATGTATTTATTATTTTCAGAAAATGGACCAGAATCATGATGGGCGTGTGAGCTTAGATGAATTTATTGATACCTGTCTTAATGATGAAAATATTTCAAAGTCTATATGTGTATTTGACTCTGTAATATAAAAGTGTAAGCTTTAAGCAAGGATTTTATTTATATATGAAGAAAATGTTTTTTTGGATCAACTTACTCAGCAAGATTGAGTTCCTTGGAAATATTAGACAAGGAAGATTTTCTCAACTCTTATTAAAATGCCTAAGTAATTAAAGTTAATTGATCTATGATGTACAAAAATATTGTTAATCCGTCTGTATGTTTAAAAAAAAGTACCTTGTAAAACAAACAAAATTAAAAGTATCGTGCCAAAATTCCAAAAGTAAATCCATGGATATTTTCCAGAACAAATTTCACAAATTTCCTTTATTTTCTTACAAAAACAAATGATTAGTTTCATGGGCTGAAACTAATTAAATTATAAAGCATCCACTCAGGCATCACAACATAAACTCAAAGTTAGGGGGGACAACAGGCTCCAAAAGCTATTGAGATTAAACCAAGCTTGCTGGAAGATCTAATAATTACACATATATAAAAGATACAACTTTCAGCTAATAAACTTATAAACTAACCATATGGATCCTAAACCGTTGTTTTCATCTAAAATATTCCTTTGTTCTCCTATGGACCAAAGAAGAAACTAAATTGAAGGAATAATACTAATAATAAACCTCCGTCCCAGTCAGCGTACTATTAATCATAGTGAAACTGAATCTACGGATAAATGGCTATTAGGAATAGGATATCAGTAATATAAGATTTTAGGGTCCAAAAAGAGATGGTAATAAATGGCAATCATTGGACTCAATTTTATAGTTAAGGGCTAAATAACTTTCTCTTATTTGACCTGATGTAGGACGTCTGTCTAGATGAATTAAAAAAAGGACAATCCTACAATTTCAACCGTAATCAAATACCAAAGTACCTACAATAAAATTGGTAAGTGCGCAAGTACTAAAACCTAGATCCAGATTCGCCCTCTTTGTTTCCAGCAGGAGACTAAGGTAAGGTGGTGGACTCATAAATGGACTTTACATTGAGATGTAATAAAATACGAGGACAATACTAGGTTAAAAACTCTTGAGGGTAGAAGAAGCTTCAACTTTCAACCCATCGACTCATTCAAATGTTTCCCTCATGTCCTACTATGGGGTAAGTGTCAAATTGGATGAAGGGAATGGGTATAAAAATGTCTGTAGAGCCATATTCTAGCTTAAAGATAATTCCAGAGTATGCATCGAATACTAATAACGTCAAGGCGTGTTTCCCAACAAATCTGCTATTCGTTTAAAAAAATGAAATTTATGGGTAGATCCCACGTCCAGGGTCGTAGAGAGGAGCCTTCAAAGATCCATTTCGACCCAGAGATGTTTGAATTGAGGATTGATACAAATTAGTTGTTAACAATCTTGGGGAATAAGTAACCGATTTATTACTTGTAGAACTGGGCATAGGTGGAGGAGGTGGCGGGGGTGAAGAATTACTAGAAGGATATCTTGTGATCCGTCCAGTCTTTTGACTTTGTAGAGTTCCTTGACCATGTCGACTTCCACCCCGATCACTTAAAGTTGTGAAAATTGTTGAGATGGAGCCGGGGTAACCTGGTGGCCTCTCTGCGTGGTAGCCAAGAGGGGCTCTCACTTGATGTGGCTGAAGCATCAACTTCCTTTGAACCCATGAGCTCTGACGACTGATTTGACTCAGCTTTGGTATAAAAATGGAAAAGAGTACAATGGTGGCAATTGAGAGGAAACTAATAGAAGCAGCAGGTTCCTGGTACTCCCTGGGTCCAAAGTAAACGATCATTGCCCAGGCAAGGCAAATCGGAAGGGAAAATAGTGCTGAGAGAGTAACCCACCGAGCTTCATTATAATTTCTCCGGATACGAAGGGCAGAGCATCCATATAGAAAAACAAATAAAATGAGGAGCCCAAGGTATGAATGGAGGAGAAAGTAGGTTTTGTGAGAATGGTCACAATCATTGTATAAAACTGCTCTTGTCCCTCGATGGATTGGGCTCAGGTCAAGATTTGCCTCTGGGGAGAGGGACCATTGTAAATTGATAGCAATTTGTGCTGCAACAATAAAAGCAAGAGTGACGGCTTGATTGAGACTTGAGATTGAACCACCAAGTCCAAGGGTAACGAGGCTCCGAAGTTGCATGACCTTAAGAAGAAGGATTCCAAAAACAAGAACTCCTGAAGTCGAGGGTAGGAATACACGAAGTGAACAAAGGAGGGGTCCAGGGGGAAGGACAAACAAAACGACGCTGGAGAAGAGGAGCATGAGACAAAGGAGAAGACTGACACCCAGCCCTTGGTTCCCATTCAGTGTCCCATCACACATTCGTAGGAGGACATACACGAGGATATAAAGTCCAAGGAAAACACCAGTTATCCCCACTGCAACCACAATCATGGCCCATACCCTGGAGATGTATATTTCCGGAGAAAGGAGTCTCATGTTAACCTCTGAGGCTGAGTATGATTCAACCCAGGGACTTGGCTCAGATGATTGAGCTGAGGAGATGGCAGAGGAAGTGTCCTTGCTTGAGTTTCCCCTGGGTGATCCCCTGCCCCGGGCTTTCGTAGTTTTTCCAGCACGGCGTGAGACGCTTGTGGAAGTGGATATAGATGTAAAGGATGGAGATTCCTCAATTGAACCCAGTCCATTCTCTGGACTCATGTATACTTTGGAACTTGGATTCAGGCTAGAGCTCCTCTCCTCTTGCTGTTGGTGAGGATGTGGAGAATTAAGTGTTCCGTCAAGACGAAGACCCTCTTGGGTAGAAAACTGACCGACCTTTACCAGACAAGCAAAGAACATTTTCAATCATGGATGTCATAAACTTACACAAAAAGAATAGAAATTGATAAGGAGGTTCGCCTACCCGAGTGGTTGGTTCATGTGGCTGGACAAAAAGAAGGTCATATTTCCTACTGACCAATTTCCCCTGATGATTAATCCTCCCTCGAGTTCCCTCCAACTCATGACTACCAGCAATTGTCTCATCCTCCATCATCCCAGCAATTCCATCATCACTCACCCCAATTGGAAAGTTAAGTTTTTGAAGAGCTTGGAATACTCCATACGACAATTTAGAATTGTCACAAGTCCCTTCCTCACCCCCACAAGTTTCAAGTTGAGCCAGGCGAAGTGCAGCAGAAAACGCAGAGACAGCACTTACAATGAACCCCACCTGAAACAGCCAAAGTAAAAAGAAAACCATAGGAATCATGAGGAGAAAGTTAAAATTCATCCAACATTGTACCTCTTCTAAGAACCTCTTTATCCTCCCCAGATTTGTTTAGACAAAACTGGGATTTAACCACAAGACATAAATATAATAAATTGTTTTCCTCCCACAAATAATTTTGAGTCTTCACTTCAAGAGGAAACATGAAGAAAGTAAGAAGAAATACGAGAAAAAACAACATGGAGAGCCTAGAGTCTCATGAGGAGGAGGAGGAGGATCCCTGAATTGAATTCAAAAGGGTTTTGAGATATAAAAAAAAAGAACTCACTCCAGAATCCGGATGAAAATTTTCTGCAAGGGAAGACCTGTGTAAACTCCCACATGGAGGATAAGAAGAGACCTTCCCTGGAGCCTGACTATTTGTCCATTGACATTGATAGATTCGTTGGACGTACTCTCGAGTCTCATCACTTGCCTCATCCCGAATCACAGCTTCCTACACATTACAACAACAGAGTAATATATAAAATAACTCATATTTAAATAGAACATACTGGGACGTTGATGGAAAACATAACAGAAGGGAAAATGGGGAAAAGACTATGAAAGAAAGGAACATGAGAGGAAGTGACATGACTTTCTCCGTACAAATGAGGAATTGGGAACAGACGCTTCCTGTCCCGTTTTTGTTATTTAGAAGAAATGATCTTTTTGGGAACATTAAATGAATATATTTTAGGGATTCCAAGAAAAATGTGGAGAAGTCGGTGTAGATTAATAATTAGGCAAAAAAGTTTGATAAAACACACAAGATTTATTTGCATTTTGAAAAAATTATGAACGGGTAATCTGTACTACCAAAGAAAGAGAAAGAGCCTTATGAACCAACCTTGACATTGTTCAAAAAATATGACTCAAATTCAGGGTTTGTCGACACATGTGGTTGCATTAAAAGTAGATTTGTATTGAATCTAAGACTCCATTCCTTAGCCAGTTCAGGCTCCATTCCCACAGAACCAAGGATCCAAGACTTTTCCCTTGCGAGCCCTTGAAGTTCACTCAAGTGTGCTTTGTCACGAAGAAGTCGTTCCAGTTCAGCCGACTCAAGGAGTAACACGATCGTCTCTGCTGTTCCCTATTTCAAAATGGAAGAGAAAGTAAGAGAGTCCATTCACAAATTTAAAACTCATGACCGTATCAACCACAAAATGTCCTTTCTCCCACTTTCTCCTCTCTTGCATAAACTAAAAAGTCATGGGTTTAAAACTCAATGTATTTAAAAATTTGAAAACACATTTTTTATTCATTTGAATACCCAAAAGTTGGAGGACTGGCCTTTTCCTTTAATGAAACACTCTGAACTACAAATATAAAGTGTTCTTTAGGGTTCCCTAAAATGTAATAAAGTTCCAAAAAACAACTTCTGTAAAATTTGGGTTGGATAAACTGTATTGAAATATGCTCAGCGACTGGAATAATTTTTTTTTTGCGATAAAGAAGAAAACAAAGTTTGGATAAAACTAGGAGGGTTTTACTTTCTCTTGTCTTGTGTCTTCAAAATAATGATAAGTAAATATTTTTCTTGGCGTTCAACTCCCAGTTTTGAGTAAGGTAAGGGAACCTAGGGATAGTTCTCCCTTACTTTTCACTATAATACTCGGTTCCCAGGTCATGACCTATTTAGCACGACTCAATGAATCATAAATTATTTTAGAGTGAAAATAATTTTTGGGTTCTTCTAAAACTGGATGCCAGGTTATCATCAAAAGTAGGTATTCCTTGTATTTGCTAGAGACGTAGACAGTATTTGTATAAATAAATTAATATACCGCATTCCCTAGAAGGAACTTCAGGATTGCATCTGAAATGAGGAGACTGTCCTTCTGGAGAACGAGGAAGTGTTTTGCTGGAAGGGATTTGGCTAGAGCAAATTTTTCAAATTGACGAACAGCCCTGGTACAACTTGTGATGACAGCCACAGATTGTGTATCCAACTCATGGAGAAGTGTCACTATGGCCTGTCAAAAAAGTCACACATTTTAATTCACCACAAATCCCTTACTTTTATAATTCATTCAAGTTTCCAGCTCAAGCTAGGTTTGGTTTCCCTATTTAACTTAAAGTTTAGACTCATAAAATGATGTGGAATTTTATTATTTGTGGATCAAGATGACCGCAAGGGGCATCAGACGTTTTCAGCTTGACCTGTGTCCTTCGCATATATTTTTGAATATTTACACCTCTGGTCATTCACAATACAATATTAAACTTCATGTACTATAAGTTTTTCATACATTCAAAATTCATTGTTGGTGAAAATGACATTCTAGTTGGCCCGGTTCTGATAAAACTAGCGGAAAACATATTGTGGCCAGTACGGTACCTCAGTGACGCTGGATATGTCAGGAGCAGTTGTAAATACATTCATATGACGAGAGAGAAGTAACTCTGCGGCACGTGAGGATGTCACAACCACAGATATATTTTCCTTATTCAAAGTCTCCAGTGGCTTGTCTATGATTCTCTCATTATTGCGACTTCCGATAACAATGACCCCTGTAGGGAAAACAATAAAATAAAAATACATCATGTCATAATAAATACCGTTACTGCACCGGAACACAAATGTGAAAGGTTACTTGGTCCAATAACTAATAACATATTCAGCTAAACAATGCCCATATACAATTGATTTATTTAAAACCATGAATTCAGATGTGAAAACAAATGCACAAAAAGATGAGTACTTTTATGAGTCGATTTAAAGGAAACATAGTGCCAAAATTAGTCTATTTTAAGAATTACCCTCAATATTTACCCCAAAAACATGTTTAAGTTTCACCGTTTACTCAAACCAGTCAACAAATATTCTTTGGAAATGAAGACATTTTAATTGGGTCTACATGAGTGTTAAAAATTAGAACAATCTTTTATTTCAACGTTTCGGTTACGTACTGTAACCCTTAATGTCTTCATTTCTAAATTACAAAACCCAGTGGAAAGCTACTAAAATCAAATATTCTTTGATCAAAGAACTTTTAAGGAATATGCTTATGTGGTATACATCATCACCTTGATTCTCATTCCGAGGACAGATCAAATCCTCAGTTCAAAGGTGGCATGTGTTATTATGTAGCGGAACGAAGTGGAGACACATAGGTTTCACGATGTCTGTGTGTCTGTCTGTACGCACGATAACGCACGTTTTTATCGCACGATAACTCGCGAACGAAGTGCGATAGAAAGCTGAAATTTGGTATACGTGACCCTTGAGAGATGAGGAGGAAGCCTATTGAAAATGAGCCATGTCCGTGACCTTTGACCTAGGGCTGCAACGGTAACTCTCCTGGGGGTACCCCCGATGACCCTTATCGATATTGGTGTCAATCAACGGGGGTTAGAAAGGAGATCATAATTTTGCATGGCGACCTTGACCAAAGGTCAACCGTTTGACCTCTAGGAGTCAAAAGGTCAAATTTTTGAATTTTTCTATTTTTGAATTTGATGATGATCCACGTCATTTTAACTTAATTCTGACCCATTTAAAGGCTGTTTAACCGCAGTATAATGTTGTTTAACAGCTGTTTACTGTTTAACCGCTATTTAGGGCTGTTTAACCGCTGTTTATTTGTTTAATGCTGTCTAGCCGCTGTTTAATGCTGATTAACCACTGTGACCGTATTTCATCAAATAAGGCAGTCGTATTCCGCTACATTGTTATATCCGGGTTACGTCGGTTTATTAAGTAGCGGAACGTAGTGAAACTACTTACAGGTTTCACGATGTCTGTGTATGTGTGCCTGTTCACGTGATAACTTTAAATCGAAAGCTGAAATTTGGAATGCGAGACCCTTGAGGGATGAGGAGGAAGCTTATTGAAAATGAGCCATGTCCGTGACCTTTGACCTAGGGCTGTAATGGTAACCCCCTGGGGGTAGTCCTAATGACCCATGTCGATATTGGTAGTAGCAATCGACAGGGGTTGGATAGGGAAACATAATTTGGCATGGTGACAATTTTTAATTTATGACATTGATGATGTTCTACGCAATGTAGACAATATTTTGGCACTTGCTGTTTAATGCTGTTTAACCGCTGTAACTATTCCTAATCAAACGCGCTTGAATTCCGCTACTTTGTTATATCCGGTTTACGTAGGATTATTTTTCAAAGAGTCTCATCTGGCATACTATGAGGAGCACCCAAGACTGATTTAAGAAACCTGCATGATGCTCCGGAAGATTTTACAAGTATATTCTGCTTAAGCAAATAAGTAATTACGCACTCGTTTTTTCACAGTTTTCTAAATATGTAAATGCAGTGTTATATTTGTCTAAATTTCCTAAGTATTTGAGGCGTCACTTGAGTAAGGATAGTTTAGCAAGCTCCTTGCTTTTGCTTTGTTATATATGGTTTGCTAGATAATTTATTAAAAAGTCCAAAAAGAGCGTGCTCAATTTTTCGATTTCCATACAATGAATTTAGGAGAGCATTGTGAAGGGGGCTATGCAACGGTAGAAAATGGAAATGATGGTGAATACAAATGACAATGGAAGGACTTTCATTCCTTCTCGTGCTCAATGGAACTGATAAAATTTTTGTAAAAACGCAAATGGTCATAGAAGTCATAATATTATCGTCAACAATGTTACCCGAGCCCTTGCGCATCTGTTCTGTAGTGGAAGGACAGTCATTTAATCACAGAACGGAAAAGTAAGGTGTTTTTAGCGGAGAGCCAAATTAAATACAGACAATATAATGATTTTACCCTTTAATGGGGAAAAGGACGGATTGAAAGAAGTCAATCTACGAAATTTGTACTTCTAAAGTGCATCGAATTAGGACTAAAGGCAATTCTAAATTGTGTTCATAATTAAGATGAAAATGATTGTGGAATCCTTTTGATTTTATCTTCGTTTTCCTAACTTGAACGATTGAAAGTTTATGCCATGTAGTTAAAATTAAGTAAGGCTTTGTAAACCTACCATTTGTTGTAGCATTATCATTTATGATTGTAATTCATCATTTGGTTAATTCATTGTAATTCATCATTAAATAACAAATAAATAGTTGTTTATTCTTTTCCAGATAAGAATGTAAAAAAGGCCATGTATTAAGAATATTATTAATCGTTCACTAGACTCGGAGCAGAGAGGAACTATTTTCTAATTGTATATTGTTCTGGTTATTTAATTGAGAAATTAAAGTAAAAGTCCTCTCTGATTAATTATTGAAGTGTGATTCCAAACGAGTATCTTCATTAATTAGCTCATTTAGAAAGTCATTTCATTATATTTATCCGTCTCCATCCCTTATTCGAATTAGTGGATTCCCTTTCACTGGTAGTGAATCGAAGGTCCACAACAATGATTCTTTTACAAAAAGTTCAAACCTTACCAATTAATGGAGTTTCCAAGTTATCCTTTGCCCATTTTGTGAGTTGAAGGGTTTCGGAGAGGGCGATCCCACTTTCTCCACAAGTGTCATGAACAGTGATGTCTGTCATGGGAAAATGGTACAAGAGAAAGTATATAATCCTTGAAACATTAAAGGCCATAAAAACAAAGCAGGAACCATTGGCTCATTTCATTATTAGTTCCATCATCCGTTGTTGCCATACTGCAATGCATTCCTCTTGGACTATATTTACGATCGTTATATGAAATCACTGAATTACTGGAAAGATTTAATAGTGCCCAGACTGAAGTATGGAATTGGATGTATTGAGAAGAAAGTGCAAAAATTTCTTTAAGGGTTGGAAATTTTAAGTCCCTCAACTATATCTGATTTAGTTGGGTCACTTACAAAACAATCTTATGTCAATATTTTTTTAACCGGATTTGCAGTTATGACTGCCATATCATCTACTAGAACAAATAGAATTGTTTTTTTTTTGCTTTGAAAATACATCAAGTTTTAAGTGTACCATTAGGCCTAATCCAGTCCATGTATGCACTATTTTCAGGACTAAACGTAATGACAATTGGTTCTCTCATATCTGAGTAAGGAAGAATTAGTAATCCCATGGAGTGTACTTTATGATAGGATACGTTCCAAGTTATAAAGAAATTATAGGTATAATTAAACCTTTATTACATTATTTTATGTTAAACCAGTCAGATTTTCAAAATTTTAGCCGTAACGTTAAATCATAGGTTGAGGAAGACTCATCGACTAATCCATCAGATCAAAAGGTCTTCTCGTAATAAATAAGACTCTTAGGTTCACTCGACCTTATTTTTAAAGGTTTTCAACCGAAATTACAATAGAAGCTGATGTCTGAAATTTTAATTACTTTATATGTTATGCATTATTGTACTGAACCAAAAACCATGGAATCCTCCAATAAGGCTTAAACGGGTTGGTAGTTCGTGAATTGGAAATCTCATTCTCGATCATGTTAAAATTTAAGCACAATACTGAGGTCCAGAGTTGTGACCTCATTAAAAGAAAGATAACTTAAAAGCATACATACACAAAAAGAGCACATACATGTTACCGGTTTTGTCTTTATTGTGATTCTGGAACTGCTTATGTGTGTCAAAATAGAACACGTAGTCTGAGAATATTTTTGCCCGTTTTCCTATTTTCCCAAAGAAAAAGAAAACACTTTTATGCAACTCACCAAGTGCAAACTCATTTGGCCAAGACTTGTTGTTAATGGTCTCAGTGGCCCATCGTACAGCTGCAAGTTGTTGGAAAGCTCGGAGGTTCAATGAGCCACAAAGGACTCTAGGTGACCCTGGGACATTTCCCAAATCTCCAACTCCTTCGTGTAAGTCCACAAGTACTCCTGTGTGTCATATTTCAAAGATTAATTATAAGAGACGATAGCTAATTGTACTCATTCCAATTTCCAGGAAGCTCTCTTACGGAAAAAGCCAAATGTTAAAATACGAGATTTTGTAAACTTGCAAATTTTTATCCAAGCCAGTTTCGGCCTAGTGTGTGCAAGCAAAAACAATGCAAATCTAAAATGCAAAAAAGAATGCCTCTTTGTTAAAAAAATGGTCTCCTTCTAGAAATTTTTCTAGAAAATGAATATTTCTTTCTAAATTAAATTGGGCCAACGAAAGATACTAAAGAAAGCTTACTACTTGCAATTTCACTTCGATTGTCTCTTGTGGTATACTTAATTTAGCTTAAAGTCCAAGCAAAATCTTAAAATAGGGCATCCAATTAAAATAGCAATTCCTAGTTGCTGAAAAATCTGTAAGTTCAATTAGAAGGGAGTAACTAAGGAACAAACCAATTGTAGCATGCTGCTTGTGCTCTTGAGCCGAGTCACCCAGAATGATGACGCCAAGTAAGGAGACTCCAACAATGATGGTACTCAGAGAAGAGACCGACATATTTTCTTGTCCTCAGTGTCTTACATCTAAAAGACACAAAAAAATAAAAAGATTTTATTTATTAATTTACCGGCATGGCAAGTGTCAAATGACATTCCCCATCTTTCAAACCGTTTAATACAGACCCATGTTCAACTTCTCTTCTACACCAAATATTTGAGGTTGACTTCAATAAAAAATGTGTTGATATAAGGAAATGTTTAATTTACAACTTTCATTCAAAGGTCTGGAATTCAAATTGCGGTTTTATGAAGCAAAAACGCCTAAGTTATTCCAGTTTGCATTTTTTTCATTTCCTGTATGAAGGTTCATTTTTCATTGTTTCTGACAATCTTGAAATGAAGGAACTATGCAACACTTGTAATTTTTGAAATAAAAACTAACTCATGATCAAACGACAAGTTAATGTTCGACTTAATTATTATGTCATTTAAGTATATTTTTAATTTTTGTGTTTTCTAATTACTGTTAATGCAGGCAATTTTTATCTTTCAGTGCTTGGAATGTCTTTCAGAACTTACATTAGTCAAGGATAAAATTTCAATACAAGGCAAATACCATTATGCTCCTTAAACTGTAAATGGAACAAAGCAAATGAGAATTTGTCCAATCTGGAGAATATGGAGGAACGTCCAGTCATATAATTTGTAAATTAATTGTTTGGTATTTAATATGAGCGTGCAATATTTATGCTTTCAGGTTGGTTCTCTATCTAATCTCATGTTGAGCAAAACATTACCCTGAAGTCAGAAAAGTCAACAATGAAGAGTGTAAAATGTATTAAAAAAGGGCTCGGGCAGTTTGTCACTCCTCAGATTCCTGCTATTCATAATAACATTACAATTTGCTTATACAAATAGGAAGAAAGATGACATTCTGGTATGTGTGATACTGGAGTAATTGTTTGTTGTCCGCAGATCATCAAGGGCGGTGTGTGTTTTTATCGACCTGAAAAAGGCCTTCAACTCTTTACGGCATGACCTTTTCCTAGTCAAACTTATGCGAGACTTTGACCTTCCACCTTATCTGCTTAAATTGATTGGGGATTATTTGAATGGTAGGGTGTCAAATGTTGAGATTTCTGGGTATCTTTCTGATTACTTTCTCATTCCATCCGGGATCGGTCAAGGCTCAGCATTGGGGCCCCTTCTTTTTTCCCTATATATAAATGATATTGGTTCTGCCCTTTCACTGCCATATATCCTTTATGCAGATGATATTATTATTTACACAAGCTC
>JAQIYE010000068.1:0-19328 GCA_034699765.1 Xenyllodes armatus
AACAAGAGTTATTTTTCTAAACCTAAGTGGACACAGTAGTCGGCCCTAACTTAAAACATTAGATTTTGAAAGCTGACATTTTAAAGTCCGAGCCCGGATACAAATATTCAGCCGTTTTTAAGAACTTTAATAAGATGAAGAGAGACATTAAAGAGCCTAATTTAATTCTAATCATATTTAATTTTACCAAGACTAGATTTAAAGCTCTAGTCTTATTAGTCCTTAGCTTTTAGTCCTTTCTGAATAAAACACCAAAAGATGTACGGCTGTAATTTGAAAATTTTACGTGTCCAAACACTTAAGAAATTATTTAGCCCCGTAGGGGTTTATGTGCTTTGATTTTGATTAAACTTACTACTTTTTAAGTCGCGTGAGCTTCCTAAAGCTCTCGTTTTAACAAATTGATTCCAATCAGTAGTGATGAAGATTGAGGACACTTTTTGTATTTTTTATCCCTAACCCTTTTAGATGCTTAAAATCCAAAACAAAGTAAACAATCAAGAGCTCAATCGAAAAATCAAGAAATTTATTAAATCATGTTTTTCTGAGCCTGGGGTTGCAGGGGGTGATTCCAACTCCAACGAATACAAATTTTAGAAACCAGACTCGGATTCAAAACGGTTAACCCAACTAAGATATAATTGTGGCTTGGATCTGTCCGAGTCGCTGAAATACCATTTCAAATCAAAGGTGAGAAATCATGAGGACTCTTCTCTGGCTCCGTCTGCATATTTATCTCCCCTCCGATTATCAATGTCACTCACAAATAAAATTGATGACGACATAAGAAGTGCAGGAAAGTCAGGGGCCGACTGATTTCATGACCCCGACTCAAAAAAGTGAATTTATAATGAGGGGTCTTGGAAGTTTCAGTCCTGAGTTTTCTCTCTCTTTGTTGTCAAAATTTTATTTCTTATGTGATGCAGGCGGTACAAGGGCATGGAGGGCTCAAAAACTTTTCCCTTACACAATCACAATTCAATTTTAATATTGACACTCTATCGATCAGAAGGATGAGTCAGGGCCAGGGGGTCCAGAATCCCGTCAAATGTGTCCAGCATTCCCGAATAACTGTGAATTTTTGGAATACAATTCGAACTCCAGAAAAGGCGAGTTCCCGAAGGATTCATGTCTCGAGTCAAAGAGTCTACGCTTTTTGCTAATTTCTCAATTTGCAAGCTTTTGGGGCTCAACTATTGACGCCAGCCGGCCCATCGGTCTACAAAAAAAGTTCAAACCTAAGAAGACGGCTCGGACTCGGACTGATATATAAAAATATCTATGATTTAAAGTTTTAGATCAGCTCTGATTTGGTAGTGCAGTGCCTGGAGGAGAAATTCTTTGGAGTGTCAACCCCTTCAGGTTTCATCCTATCATCGGATCGGTCTGATTCAAATTCAATGAACCAAAAATAAATATGTATGCAAATACTTGAATTCACTTTTTTGAGAGGTTGATCGTGGTCCAGGGCGAGAGTCCTTTGAACCGAGTCTTGGACATTCGGATTCAAAAGTCTGGATCCGACACAGAATTGTTCCTTGGACCTACGAGACTGACTAGGGTATTGGATGACTGGAATAGTTATTTGGTAGGAATTGGGACCTATTTTTTTGAGTCCGAGCAGGTTTTAAAAATCGAAATTTTGCGAGGAACATCTATGAATTGGTAACTGCAGGGGAGATCCAAGTGCGTGTAGTACTTTTATTTACACAGATTTCTTTCCCCATCACCCTTTGATCCTTGTGCATAGAAAGGCTCATTTCATGGTTGACTCCAGATGAAGGTTCATTTTATATACTGATAGGCCTAGTTACTTATTGTTAGCGTCCTCATTCAATCAAATATGATCAAATGTGAAAATTAGCTTCAAGGTTTTTTTTTGGTTTATAAAATTTGAGATTTCACAAGCCTAGGGCCCCGTGGGTGAATAAATTTTTAAGAATCTTATATTTACAATTCAACACTCCAAAGCCCGAATCAAAAATGTGCTCTTTAAGCAAATTGAGCAATTTTATGAAAAGGCTCAAGTCCTTCAATTGACTCAACTTTCAAAATAAACAACTTGAGACTTAATTTTTGTCATTCCAAAACCGTCTCATTTTCATCCTCTCGGTCTTGTAAGTTGTAATTACGAAATATTTAGTTGACTTAATCAGCCCTTGTAGTAAATTCCCATTAGGATTCTAAGTTCTAGAGAAAATTAATTTTCTTTTGTATCTACATCATTCTTTTTAAAAAAGGTCGAAAGTACCAAAATCTAATTATCTTGAAGATGATGGGGTCATAGCGGTCAGACGACCCCTTCACATGGCTTAGGTAAATCTCATTGAAAAGGCCAAAAAATTTAGATTAGAAATAGGATCTCAGCCTTAAACCAATTTTTGTTGAAGAAAGACTAAGAAGATTTTTATTTTATGAATGACCTTGTTGAAGTCATGTTCAGCCAATTTACTTTTAGCCTAAAGCATTGTAAAATTTCTCATTTTACCGAGGTTCCCATTATTGATCTGGTCAATATTTGGGAAATATCCAGGGATTCAAGATTCAACATCCAATTATGAATGAAATAGCTGGTTTGTAAAAAAAAATTAACAAACTCAAAATTATCCTACAACATATCTTTTTTATTAACAGAAAAAAGTTTCAATGATGCATGGTGGTCCATTAGGTAAGAACACAATGTTTGAGGTTCAGACAGGACATGAAGGGCTCAAATCATATGGAAATACAGGACATGTGATGAGGGTCCTATCAGCGTAAAAGTTTCTGAGTGAGCCAGGAAAAGGACCTTTTTACTTTTACCGTGTCTAAATTGCCGGTGGGCTTGGGTCCAGCCAAAGACCCGAGAAAGAAAATGGACAATTTTCCCATCTCTCACACTCTAGGACAACCCCAAAGGGTATCATCATCAAATTCCACTTTGAAATGTTTCAAAAGTTACATACACAAGGGAAAACGATGAGGGCATGGATTTTCAACCAGCCCTAATACTGGAAGAAAATGACTCGGACTCATTTATTAACATCTCTTCACAAAGTTCGACAGCTCCAAATTTGTTTAGTCAAAAACAACTTTCTAGGCCAAAAAGTTCACAAAATACTCGGAGTCAAAGTCGTTTAAGGACGAGTTCACCTATCAGTGAGTTTAACTGACGATGAGTTAGGGACTCGGACTCATAGAACATTACCCTAGTCTTTGCTGTGAAACCCGGATGAACAATGAACCCACATCATGAACAAAGATGAGTTTTCTATCCTGGTGGTTGGGGATGATGAGAATGAGATTGGCGAAAAAGTCGACCTAAAATAAATTCAGAGACAATTTTTGGAACTATAAGGATCGACCTCAGGCCACGTGCTGGCTTGGACTTTTGACATGATGTTCTCCTGGCTTGGACCCTCTGATTTCCTCATGTACCCAGACCAAGTCCATCCAGTCAGACACCAGCCAGAGCAGAGCTGTAGTCCCATGAGAATTCGTATTTTAGTTCAAAAGTTGACTAGTTTTAAGAGGAGGAAGAATCTATCTGTCATCTTTTATCTACCCTCATCCAAACCTCATTAAAAACTCTTTTCCCCTCAAATGGAAACTTTGGATGGAATTCCAGTCAGAGAGACAATAGAATACAAAACTGGTGCACAAAGTACAAAGTGAAAATAAGCTAAAGATAAGGGGAAAAGGAAATGGGAGTACAAATGAATGAATGAACGACCTCAAAAAATATAGGGTTGTTCCGAGTACTAAAACTACAGTTATGCAAAAACATAGTCTCAAAGCCTGGAAGCCAAAGTTCTAAAGTCCTATTCCGTAAAACCCTAAATATCAGCATCTATTTGACTGTCCGAAAATTCTAGTAGGCAAACTGCCCAGAGTCAAAACTCAAATTATTGCCAAAAATATTTGCACTTTATCACTACATTAGACCATATGAAGTAGATCCATTCTCAATGTATAAAAGTTGTGCCAAACCAAATGCCAAGATAACCTTGGGGCTTTCTCTTGGCAAAAAATGGCTCCCATCAGAGTGAACGACGGGATGGGAGGAACGGAACTGACACAAATTCTCATTATAAAATTCGGACGTGCCAAAATAAAACGCACTCAGTGTGCGTGTCTACCTGAGCCCTAGGCTGGAGCCTAAGTCCGCCCTGCATTAGTGTCAAAACTCAATTAACTAAAATATCCTACATTTTTTGGCAAGGATCCCTGGAGACCACAACATAACTTAATTCAGGGGCTGGTTAATTAGTACTACAATGTTCGACGATCCACATTTCTCCATTAGTCTCCAGTTTAACAAAAAATGGGAAGTAGAATTCGACTGTTCATAGAACGAGACCTAAAAATGAGTCCAAACAAGCAATGAGAAGATAGAATGAGCTTGGGTGGCATTCTTTTGTTCAAAGTTATTCTGGTTTTTAGGAAAGTCGAAGCCACACATTATCCGGACTTTTAAAAATGTCCGGATAAAAAGCACTTGATACGCAGGAACTGTATATCCTATTTGAATTAATATTTTTAAACTTTGATTTTAAAAAAAAAATCGAAAAAATGTGTAGAGAAGAAGAACCCAGTTAGAAATGTTATGCCATTTGCTAATTTGTCATGTAGACACAAGACCTTGTGCCGTTACGGTAATTTGATATGGATAAACAGACTAAAATAGCTCACATGCAAAATCAATTTTGGGGAATCTAATTTTGCGGGATTTATGTGAGATTGATATTAAATATATGCCTTCTTAATTGGGTTTTAATGTGCATCAGTCAGTAGTTCAATTTCATGTCTTTGGTGGGTTATCGTATGACTTATAAAAGTTTAACCTACTATTTTGTTCATGATCGGCTTATGATGACAAAATGATACTCACAATATACTCAATTCCACTTAAAACACCTCGGGTAAGCAAAGTATATTGATCCCCGGGGATCATCCTAGACTCTTCTACAAACTGACCAAATTATTAGACATGTGATAGACATGGGGACGGATAAAACAGGTACATAAAAATATGATAATCGGTATACACGTTTTCATAAAAGTCCGAGTTTCTAGCTTTCTCTCAAATGTTATATCGTAGTTTTTACCTACCCGATGGTGATGGCTGATGTTCATGTTCATGAAAAGCTTTTATATTTTAACCAAATTGGATAATATAATACAATAAAGCTGGGGGTTACAAAAAAAAGTTCTCTCACAATTCATCATCTTACTCTTCATTGTCTGTCTTTTCTTCCAGGAGAGATCCTCATCTTTGAGGAGCGACAGACAGGGAGACAGGAACAAGACCCTTTCCTTCCTTCCTGGAACTCTAAAAGTTGTTGGTTCCAAGAGTCAGTGGGTCTTTTATGTCGAAGGACAAAAAGTCGCCTAAAACATACACTAGTTGACTTGGTCGAAATACTACTATAATCGACAAGATTTTGTGTTGAAAGTTATACTGTAAGATGCACATCCCATATTGAATACATATTAAATTCGTCTTAATATCAATCTTATTTTGAGAATGCAGCTAGATCAAAGGTCAGTAATAAGGATTAGCAAAGGTTACGAGGGAGGGTGAATTTCATCAATATTAGAGCTTCACGAGCTCGACTCAAATTTTGAATCCACTCCAGTCATTCGGAGTGAACACTGACTTTGACACTCGGAACTGGCTCTGATCTCTTACAAACAAAATGTTTATTTGAATCCCTGGCCCTTGTCCAGCAACTTTTAAAAAAATAACCTTTTGTTCGACAAAGTCCATTCCCTCTCTCATTTTATGATCCATCAAAAGAAAGGAGATAAGAATTGTGGATCTACCTCATTTCCCTAACATCAACTTCATCTTCTTCAAAAAATAAAATTCAAATATTCTTCGTCTCATCTCTTTGGAAGTCCTTGTTAGCGTCACGAGGGGGGCAAATTGGTGAGATGAAGATGAATCTCTCTCTCTTCTTCCTCCTTTATTCTAAATCTCCCTTTGATATTACTCATTCAGAGGGGATGAACTTCCTTTTAATTTTATTTTAAAGCCTTTTGATGCGAGTGAGTCCTTATGCCTGCACAATACAAATGTATCTTCTTCCAAATCCCTTTGACCCTGTCTCTCGCCCTTGGATAGGATTTGGGTATTAATGCTCGGACTCGTTAGGAAATCTTAAAAAACACACATACTCTAAATTTTAGAATATGAAGTCCTCAAGAAGGGAAGAAAGCCAATGAGTCGAAGTCGAGTGGGATCTCAAGTCCCTTTGAAACTCAATTCATTCGAATTCTAAACATAATGATATTAATGGGAACTCGAGGATTAAGGAAGCCCACCCCTCCGCTTTCATCTTACTTAATCGAAGAAGGAACAATGAGTATGGAATAGTTTGATCCATGAATAAAAGTTCATATTGAAAATTTTAAGATGAGAGACAGAGATCAAAGTTATAGGCTCTCCAAGGACTTTGTATTGGGACAAATTGGTCTGATGACATCCATTGGGTCATCATAAGGTCACGGAAGGGCAAAAATATGTTTAAGTCTCTCAAGAGTTTTAAACCTAAAACAAAGTATTGGGAGATCGTTTTTGAGTTACGAATCCTAAATATAAATACTTGACCTTTGTGTATAGGAAAAATGTTTTTACAGCTCTTACAAGAAATTGAAAATTTGTTATTTGCTACAATGAAGCCCTTCATTCCAAAAAAACCCTGAAATTGTCTAAGAAAACCTGAAGATCATTCGAAAACCCAACAACAAAACAAAAGCTACCAAGTCACATCTCAGTCTCTCAAAATAAAATAAGATCCTAAAAAACAACCCCTTCTATTCCTTGGAATTCAATTCAATTCAATCCAAGCAGGAGCGAAGATCAGTTTGGGTTTTAGTCCACAAAATATCCAGTGGAGCCTTGTGAGCCTCTTCCCTTCTCATATAAACTCTCAAAGAAGAAGAAGATGAGAGTCATCAACATTGGATCTCATCTGTAATGGTTATGGGATTGAGTTGGTGGTTGCTGGCTGGTTCATAAGCTCTAAACTAAAAAAAACTTTGTTGTTTTTACTGGTTTTGTGTATTAGGGTCTATGTGGTTATACGGGGTTAGTTCATTTCCAGGAGAAGAATTCTACCTGAGTGAGAGTCTTAAAAAAGGATGGTTCTATATAAGAATAAGAGAAAATGCCTTCAAGTGAAGTTCCTCTCTTCCTTTTCTTCCTCGCTTGGGGGTAAATAACAAAGTAATATCAGTTTTTTAAGGATATGTCTATTTTTCTTCAACCGGAGGGTTGGAAGATGTAAGGATGTACCGGACTTCGTGTAACAATGAAAGTCAGAGTGAGAATACTTGAGCACTACATAACATGGGTTCTTAACCTTTGACTTTGAAAACTTGGGTAGAGGAACAATTTTAAACAATGGGGTACACAAGGTGACCGATTCCGGGTAAGTTGACCCGAGACTCCCCTATTGCAGAAGGAACTATCATGATATTATGTCCTGAATAATATATAGTTGACTCAAGGCAAGGCCCGTGTCCATGAAGTATATCTGTATTATGTTATGCACTGTAATCTATCCACCTCCATTCCACCTTAAACTTAACTTTTTCTCCATACCCTTTCAACTTACTTAATATTCACTGTGAGGGAGGAGAAAAACCTTGGAGCCCTTCCCCTGCACAAAGTTCATGTTAGAATTTGTGAGCAAGTGGGTAGAGTCATTCTTACAATGATCCTAACCGTAATCCTTAAAATACGTTCAACTATTAAAGAGAGAGGTTGGAATTTGAGGTTTCTGTCCCTGGGGCAGTTGCAAACTTTATTAGCAGACGATCCGAAATTGAGCTTGTCCAGGAGATTGAGTTTGGGGTCGAAGAAACAACCTGACTTGATCAGCGTTTAATTCTTGGATTTTAAAACACCTATAATTTTTCGTGAACGACTTTTTCTTTTAAAGCATTTATTTAAACAGATTTGATCCAAACAATTCCAATTCCACTTCGTCTTGTCCGTCTAACCAAAAAAGTCGGGGTTACTTTTGCAGTACAAACGACGTGATCAGGTAAAAAAGTGTGTTAAACCGAGTAAAACATTGCTAAATCCAAAAGTGAATTCAGACTCCAAAAAATTAAGCTTTTAACACTAGCTCCTGTTAGAACGCGTCGATAAAGAAATGACCCTCATATTGTGACCTAAGCTGACCCTGCCTCGAGTCTCAATATCAAGGACTCGAAACAAATCTGTTTAGAAAATTAGAGACATGTGCTAAGTCGGACTCGGGCTCATGAGCATCACTTTAAAAAAGTTTCGTTCTCATGTTCAGTTCAAGCTCATCTTCCAGGAAGTCCTCGTATATTCTCATCTGTGTCAGAATTAGAGGGGATGGCTGAATTCCCCTAAAGGATCCTTCTTTCTTACAAAACATAGTCTTACAAATACATACTTTTACAAAGTATTCTTCTTCAATTCAGCCTAACAATGCACACACACCTCAGCTCCAGCCTACCTTCTAACGATTATTTGAGTTTTTCTATGGGGGGAGTTGAATAACCAGACATTTCTTCTCTGGAGTCTCGATTTTTAACAAGAGAGTCTATGTCTCTAACTCGGGACTTACATATTTAACTAAAACAAACATTTCAGGTTCATTTTGTATGATGACTCGGGAGACTAAATCTCTCTAAATTAACTCAAATTCTAAAATGATAAAGTCAAGGTTCTCTAAAACGGATCATAAAGTAGACTCGGACTCGAGGATTGTCATTTTGGGCTCGGACCCTTTAAGGTCTCTTTTACTAACTGAGTTAAGGGACTCTGAGGCACTTTAGAGACCCATTACATTTTGGTTATATGTTATGTTGCGTGGTGGTGTGGTGGTTATGGCCTTAGCCGTTTTTTACACCATTTCATTCCCTGCAAAGGATGCATGAGAAGAGGAACAAAAATGAGCCTTTTCCCTTCTCTTCTTCTCTCAATTCCAATCCAATTCAATCCCAATGTTTCCTCATCTCATATCCCATCCATTCCGGTCTACCTCTACTCATACTCTGAGCATGGAACTTACTCAAAAGGCTCAAAAGCAGAGAGAAAATACAAGAACAGGAGAGCTGTGTTCAAGTCAGAGGAGAATTCAGGTTCTGATGAGGGTAAATACTAATGCATGTTTTGGGACAAAGATCCCTCAGTCTCACTCAGGTGTTTGAACGAGTCACATCAAAAGAACGAACTATAATTCCCAAGAAATACACTAAAACATTTTAATTAATTTACAAGTGACATCGGGAACAAACAATTGTTAGTTGGCCTGTGATTCGGATATTCCTTGATTGTGTGTGACATTACCACATTTCATTAATTTGGAAATTTGTACCACAACTCATCAAAATATCTTCTTTTTACAAAAAAAGCTAATTTAATCAAATTCCTCTTGATATAAAGACACTCATCATTCCTGGGATGAATGAATGACGGGGAATTACTAAAAGGATCAAGTTGGATCAGGATCTTGAGGAGAGGATCATGTTTCCCCATTATTATTTACTTAAAATCAACCCTTAGAGAAATGACTCTTTAGCTTTTCTCATATCATCAACAAATCCTTTATATTGAAAACGTGTGGAATTAAAAGTTAAATGACTCCAACGTAACTTGAGCCAGCAGAGTCTTGTCCCAACAACAACTACAACATCAACTCAAATTCATCAAATAAATATCCTTTAAAGAACCCCGTTAATCCTTTTCAATTCAATTCCATCCCTGACTCTGCTTGGTTTTCCGGGGATTTGAGTCTTGGCTTGATCTTGACAACAAAGTGACAAAAGTTGATTTGATGAAAACATACAGAACCGAAAAAAACTGTATGTTTTACACTTGGGTGTGAGAAACAAATAAAAATTTGGTGAGAAGCCCAGGACGGCCAAAGACTGAAAAAACATCATCCCTTTCAAATTGTGGTCATCCATAGTCTCTTCTAACGGAAATTCAACTAAAGACTTCATTTTGTAAAAAAAGAGAAGCAACTACCGGTAGATACTTATAGGTGGAGAAAGAACAATTTGTCCACAGCCGAAAACTTATTTCATTGACGACAGAAATGTGACAATAATGAGCATATGAATAAAAATATTCCCTTGGATGGATCAGGACCGGTTCAAATACAAAAGTTGTAAAAATTTAAGGAATTGTGAAGATGAAGATGACTTTGGAATTTAGAGAACTGTTGAATTGATATTTACAAAACAAACCTGTAATAGATTTGTCTAAAGGCTTAATCATAGGATTTGGATTTTTGGAAGATGATGGTGGGACATGCTGACTGACTATGGGCTACGGGACATCATTAAATCAAATAAACCATTATCTTAAACTCAGGATTGACCAACAATCATTCAAAATAATAACCATCATTCCTTGTGACCCAAACCACAATACAAATTTTTGCTCATAGCATTATGAGCTGAAATAATCCCCAGTCATCCCTCAATTTCATTTATAAATATAAACCATCAACTCCAAACTCCACTGATTTACTCGTAAATAACATAACTGAGAAAAGTCCTGAAACAAAAGGCCTACAAAAATATTTAAAGTCTCTAAGTTTGTTGGTGCCTCAGAGTAGGAGTGTCAAAGAACTTGTTCTCAAAAAGACTCAAGAGTTGTAATTTTGGGAGTCGGAGGTGTGACTCTGACCTGTCATGTTCATCATGTAAACATTTATTTTAATGATTTTGTTTTTTTTGCATTAAGAGTTTATAATCTGAGGAGAGTGTGTCAGTGACTTGTGAATTTCATAACTACCAAAGCATCATCATTGAACTGTTCCATTTGCCCGTTGTTTATGGTGTGCATTTTCTAAGAAAATTATGATCAAGTGAACTGTGTGCCTAAAATTAACATTTTGTGGAGTCCCCTTAACAAGGTGAAAATTTACTTTTATTCGGAAAAGAAGTTTTTTAATATGATTCTTTTGTCTTTCTGACTAGTAACCTAAGAACACCAGGTCAAAAAATTAACTGAACAAAACATTAAAGATTTACCTGAATCTGGTATTGAGAAATAAAATTTAATGAGCTCACTTTAGATAAGATTTAAAGGTTTGATTAACTTAAAAAGTTGATGTAATAACTCTATTAAGAAACAAGTGAGAAAAAAATCCTTTAACCTAAACTTGAGATTTTTGAGTCTCTTAAAAAATGACAAAGTTTCTTGAAAATGTGAAAATGTCCTTTTAGACTTGACTTGTTTCGGTTGATCAGAGTGGACAAGTCTTCGTCTGATCCTTGGGGTACTTTTGGACTTCTACAGTACTCCATTTTTTCTCTCCTTTGTTTTTGCATTTAAAGCTTTATTAGGGAATAAAAGGATTTTAGAAGTAGATGTTTAGTTTTAAAAAGTTTTAATGATTTGGACTCATCTTCCCAACTTGACCACTCACTTAGCTCACTCAAGTATGTACTTAAAAGGATTGCAAATTTTCAAAAAAAAAGTTGTCTCTTCTTGGGTTTTAGTGGACAGTTTGGTTTGGTTTTATGATCCTTTTCTTTTAAATTTTCATGGGAATTTATTATGTAAGTTGTGATCTGTTCGAGTTTTAGTGATGGGTTACGATTAAGATTTTTTTTGACACGGATCAGGAACATTTATGAATATGTATCTCAATATTGCGAATTTTTGAGTTCAAAGTCTACTTTAGATTCAACCTTGGTTTTAAGAACCCGTTTAAAAACTAGTCCGAGTTCTCTTGGTTTGAGTTTTGAGACTCGGGTTGAGGATCATGGGCTCAGCCGTCAGCCTCAATTTAACTCCCTTTTCAGTCATAATCATAAAATCCGGCCTGCCTTCACATATTATTTTACATATTTTACAATGGATTTTATGAGGTTATAACTTATCAACATTGGGAATTGGAACTCACGCTTGTTCCTTTCTTGCGAAAAAAAATACAGGTGACCAATTCTTTAGTTTTAGCGAATTCAAGCCAATAATCTACAAGTTTGAGTGCAGAATCCTATCATGCATCCATCCTCCCTTCCTTATTGACTCACCTGTTTTATGCATTAGCTAATGTTGTAATTTGTAATATAATAATAAAATAATAATTTCCTAAAATCCATTTCCAAAGACACAAAACTTTATATGATTCACAAAAACGAATACGATTCTTTTTCTGCCTGGCTGTAAATGTAAGAAGTGCATATCAACATTACTTCGACCATCTTCAGTTTTATAGGGAAGAATACAAGAAGATGAAATGTCTGATGCTTTATTATTGTGATTATGAATTACCTAACATCCTCCCTCCTAACTAACTATTAGAATTAACTCCTTTTCCTTCATTTCCCTCTCTTTCCACTTTTATGTCTCCCTCACGATTACAATTATCCTCATCAACATCAACATTCAGAAAAAAGAGAGCCTCGTTGTTGGCCACTTATATCTGTGAATAAGTTATGGAATTTTGAGAGGTCCAAATCTAACCAAAACCCCATACATCATGCTGCTGTGACATGACCTGATATGCCTAGTTTTGGAAACTTGCAAAAAATGATTCAAAAGAAAACAACTTTTGAAACTGGTCTAGAAATAGAAATAGCATTATTTTCTAATGCAAATGCTCAAGATCACCTTGTATTTTGTGACCTTTTTCTTAAAAGAAATCTCAATTTGTCACAAGGTTCACACTCAATTCGAGTCTTCAATATTGTTTAAATCTCGACTTTGTCAAACATTCTTTAAATCTCGACTTTGTCAAACACATTCGCTTAAAATTCTTCAAAGATGATTCTCATCATTATGTCATGAATGATATGTCCAAGAATAAAGTGGAGAAGTTCGAGGGAAGAGCTCTGGCCAATAAGAATGAAAATGTCCTTTCATAAACTTGGATCCGGTTAGGTTATATTATGGGCCATTAACACTCATATTTTACCAAAGTGTTTTTTTCTGAAAAACCAAACCAGGGATAATAAGCTTTTGGCCTTTTTGTCCTTCTCAATATAATAGAACATCTCATCAAATGGATCATATCATATCCTGTACCTCTGCATCTCTTTACTTAAAAAGAATTGAACAAAGTAAAGTAACAAAGGACTTCTCATCTTGATGTCGTTCATGATGACAAGGTAGGAAAATAAGACACGGACTATTTTTTATTTTAGCCATTATTATTCATATCTTTCTATTGTTAGGAGAGAGGAGATGACAAAATAATATAAGAGAGACAGGTTGTCCCTTGTTTGTACGGAATGTTTTTGAGGAACTTGAACTTGACTTCTTGAGGTTATTATGGTTAGGACTAAAATTTTATTAAGGGTATAATTTGGATTGGAGCATAGAGAATCTTGTTTTTTTTTTAAAAAAAACCGAGGTTCCCATAAAACTACATAGTATAAGACTCTAAAAACTAAACTTATTTTCTTATGTTGATTTTTGGGTTGGTGAGTCTTTTAGTCTGGAAAAATATGTGAATTGTGAGAGGTCATGTCATCCGCACTTTTAAACTCAAAGTTATGTTATTGTCGGACTACTTTCAATGCGATCTAAACATTTAGCAGGTTCATTTTATTAGAATCTAGACATACATTAAACGGCATTGATACTGTATCATCCTTGAAACCTTTTTTATAATTAACCCTCAAGATAAGCTCAAAAAGGAGTGTGAGAATGGTTCATTTGACAAGCAAAATAAACCAAATACTTTGAACACAAGATCGTACATTGAAAATCCCTAGAGTAGATTTGAGTGTTGAAAGTACATTTTCTTTAAATAAACTACAAAGATTAACCTTAGCAAAAGCTGTGCAGTATTCCCTGATTTATCCTTACGTCTACCTGTCTTAAACAAACTTCCCTTGCCTTGAAATCATTGCCTCCACTGTAGATACATTGCCTTACAAAATATAAGAAAATAAAAACAACAGAAGGGACAAAAATTGACGAGTTTTCTTTCAAAGGAGGTTGGGGGAAAATTCCTTCATCAAAATGCTAAATCATTCCCCTCTGATCCTGGCCTGGTTTTGATCGGGTTGAAAAGACTCTACCCTTGGCTTCTAAAACTAAAACAAATCTCAAGTCCGTAGAAAAGGTTGAGGTTGAGAAAGCACAGGAGGGAAGAAGACATGACCAAAATCAGGAGGAAAAGGTAGGGAAATTAGTCTCAAAAATGCCATCAACAAGACGACAGATTTTTTTACACAAGAAACAAAAACAGATTTAGGGATTCTATTAAATCCGGACCGGCGGAAGTAGGTTCAGGATGAATGAACATCAAGAAAGATTCAAGATGTGGTGGATCTGATGTAACCCTTTTAGTCCGGATAATGGAATGTTATGTTATTTTTCCTCAGTTGAGAAATTCTTACAAGAAGTCTTTTTTTTCTCGTTTCGCTCGTGCAACCAACAAAAGATGAAGAATCCCTGTTATTTTTGTTTTGAAGTTTTGATTCTTTTTGGTTGAATAAGCAAGATCAACTCGGGCATAAGAAAATGAAGGGCTAGATGACAGGTGTGAATAGAAGACAAGATGACGGATAACCAAATTGAAATAGTGAATGTAAATCGAACAACTGAATGTGAAATAGACTGATCTGAATACCCAATTCATATTTTAAGAGTTTTGAAAAATATTTAAAGTGGCCTCTGGTCATTTTTGATATTTTTTTAGAGAGACACTAATAGTACGTACCATGGTATGAAGTCAAATCAGTTCTACGCTTGATCTAGAGCCATTTGAGTCACATCAAAGTTCAAATTCAAGCTCTTCGTGGATCGCGTCCAGCTAGAGAAAACTCGAATTATTCATCAGCTCGAAATTCAGTGTTTCAGTAAAATCCTACAATGTTGTTTAATCAAATCAAAGCTTCAAAATGTTATCCTGTCTATACATGCTGAATTCCAAATCCAAATCAAAGGGTTGAGCTAATTGTATTGTAGTCTGACCTGAGTCCTTATTAATTATTTCGGTTAGTCAAACACAATGGTTTTGAAAATGCTCCAACAAACAAAAAGCTCCAAAGCCTTTCCTTTTTATCGGACCCTCAAAACATTGTTTTTGGACAAAAGCGTATAGTTAGTGTTTAATTTAAATTCAATCAAAGCACAGACTCCTTGTTTTGAGGTTTTTACGGATTCTCAGGAGAATCTCACACATAACATGGTCCATACTCCACGACAATGAAACTCAAACCGACAAAGGTCCATTATTATTGTCAAACCTTGAGCTTTTTACTCTTCTCTGAATCCATTTAAAGGAGTGGAATTAAACAATTGTTCTTCCTTTTGAGGAAAGAGTCAACTCCATGAAATGTAATGACCTCGTATGTAGTCTACGCCTCCTCCATTCCCTTATTATTTTCTAGTGAGTTTATGGATGAACAGACAGAGTTCTTTCATATCAACTAAAAGCCCCGTGTCCACTTGAGTCCGAGTCACTATACGTTTGTAAGTAGACAATCACTGAAAACTGAGTCATAAATAATTATGTCTCAAAATGTGAGTCCGAGTTGGGGTTCAAAGACTAAGTTCCTTATCCTTGACCCAAAGAAGTCAACCTTTTGTTGTTCTCTACTGATCCACATTTTCCCTTGACTTCCCTATACTTTTGTCAGTACAAAAGAACTTGAGCTCATTCAATAGTCCAAACAAAGACAATTGAAGAGATGACTCAGTCAGTCAGTCGAAGTCAGTCAATACTATTAACGTAAGTGAATGAGAAGAAACTGACCAACGGCTTTTTTTATGATCAAATTTATTGAGTTAATGAATAAATTGGATTGAGTCCGTCCAACTCAATTCGGAAGTTTTATTAACATATTTGACTTTGAGTAGGATTCCAATTCAACAGCAATCTAAAGTACTGCTTTTAGATTTTCTAATTAACAAGTCCTCAAAAGCATTTTTACAAAAACTAACCGCAGTTTGATAACCTTAAAAATTAAAACATAATGAATTTTGCAAAATTTGGTAACAATTCTTTAAGGGCATTTAAAATTTCTCAAGATTGAAAACCCATGGGCTCTTTAGGCTCGAATGACACCCATTCCTTGAGATCCTTAATTCATTCACCCATATGTGTGTACTTTCACGGTTCGTTAAGACTAATGGGAAAATAATTTTCTTGAGATAAGTTGTTGGGACTCTCCCTGAGCCAAGGTTCCTCCATTCCTCCCTCATCATCACGTACAACCTCTCAGATATCTTTTGGGATGATGTTGAGACGTTCTCTGAATTCATATTACCTTGACTTCCCTTCTTCGTTGGGACAAATGAGTAGAAAAAACAGATATGACCAAATATTTGCATTCATGAAAATATTCAAGGAGGAGGAGATGAGGATGAGTCCCATCTCGCATCTCATCTCATCTCAGTAATGAGTTTAGTGATGAAGGGTCACCCAAGCCCAAGCTCAAACCCAGAGGATATAGAATCGGAACTAATTTTCAGGCAATTTGTATTTTGTAGTACATTTACTTTGAGCCCTACCAATATACCCACCCACGGCAAGGAGAGTTGAACTCATGTCATGTGTACATGTTTGTAGATTAGGTAACTTTGAGGCTTTTACTCACTCACGCCAACATTTCTTTTGACCCTGGCCAAAAACATTAACTGAAAATCTAAATGGCATATGTTCTCTCTCCTTAGTTTTAATCTCAAAGTCTGTCAGGGAGGTCAGAAGTCAGTAGAGATAGAGAGCCTTAGCTGTGTTGAATATTAATTTGAGGGAGCATATGTAAAAGTAGGAACAAATATTTTGTGCAAGGGAAAATTTCAAAAGGCAAGGATCCAGGTTTGACTTTCTGAGTTGTGATTTTAGGTATTACAAACCCAAATACTTATAAAGTCTTTTATGATTAGCCAAATAAAATTAAGGGTTATTCCACAAAATTGCACTCTCTTCAACCTTCAAACTCAATTAGGACTCTTTATGAATTGGAAGATGAATGGGTCCTAGATAGATGAGGTCCCCAATACTAATTACAACATATAATTCTACCCCTCTGCTTTGGCTTAACTAAAAGGTGTCAACTCAACCAACAACAGACCAGATTGCTAATCTATCAAGGCCAGAGAGATGTCTCATTTCCCTTGTAAGGAAGATTCATAATTTCCTTAAAGAAGAGAAAACCAAAGTTTGCTTGTTGGAAAAAGTTAAATATCCCATATGGTTCATCTCATTGATAATTTTCATTAGTATTCATTTCCACACTTCATTTGTCTACAAACTAGTCTTACTCAATTAATCTTTGTCTCGTCCATACAGCCCTTGTCCTTACTGATAAAATTTGACAAAAGAAATTAGGCAGATCTCCCTTCCAAAATGGAATTATAGTTTTGGCGAACATTTAATTGCAGAAATCACCTCTTGAATTGAATTGGTTTTATTTAAGTGTCAAAATCAATCAACAATACAAAATCTTATAACTCTTCTAATCTTATAACCTGGATGTTAGTGGACCAATTCATAATTAAAATTAAATGGTCAAATATTGTGCGGCTTTTAATAATTGACTCGGACCCCGTTAAACTGTTTCTAAACAAATCCCTCGCAGTAGCGTAAAATTTCGAGTCAATGGACCTGAGTCCAAGTCTCAATTTCTTAAATCCAGGGACTCATACAAAAGTCGTAAGCAGGACAAAATTCTTTTTTGTTGTTCCTTTTAAAATCCTCCAAAATACTCTCACATTGCATCATCATGTTATCATTGTAATCATCTGAATGGGATTTCCTTAAAATGAACAAGATCCAGACAGACAGACAGTAGCAATCCCCCTTTTGTAAAATACAGATGAAGACAAAAGGGGTATTAGCATACCAGAGAATGCTCAAGGAGCCTCACCAGATTAGTTACACAGTTTATAGTCATTGTTCAAGTCCCTCTCTATTTCTTCTCCTTGTACATTTAATAAGATTGTTTGGATGGGGAAAACTGAGGAGAGAGAGCCTTTAAAACAAACTGCTCAAAAGCCATTTCATTAACTATAAGGATGACTTGGAAATGACTTTACAAGGAAAGACCCTTGGAACCATCATCATCAGAGGATTTAGAAAGAAGGAAGGATTACTTTTGTGTTAGTGTGTAATGTAATCAAAAGATATAGTAGAAACATTTTGAGAGCACCGTGTCTGTCTGATCAGGCCTAAATTATTTACCTAAAAAATCAACTCCGACTTTAATTCAAATCGAGACTCGTAACAACCTATACAAATTCTGCTTAATTTAAATCATGGTCATTCAGTTCAATCAAATCTGAAAGTAGTCCTTGTGCTTTAATAAACCCTGATCGAAAAAAACGGTCGTGGAAAAGCTTTATCAACGTTGCAAGCAACTGGATTACTATAAGTCCCATTTAGGTTTTGCCTTAGATTTGACAAAGTATAGTCTGACATTGTTCTTATTGTCCTCTCTTTAGGAGACAATCATGGAAATTGAGGAGAAGGAGCGAGACGTTCTTAAGCACTTAAAAGTAAAACACTACCACTCCATTACATTACATTAAATTACAACTGACATTAAATCAGAGAAAGAGTGACTTGTCTTCTTTCCCCTTTGTTGTTTCTTCCTCCTTCCCATTGCATTGTAAGGTCCCATAAATAAAAGAAAGGGTTAAATGGACAAGGAAGTTGTTTACTCATTTACAACCTAGTTCATCGAGTTTAAGTAAAGGGGAAGTAACCAAACCAAAGTTCAACTGGATCCTCTTAAGGGGAATGAAAATGAAATTAACAAAAAGAACAGGACAGCATTATGGCAATTGATTGAGCTAAAATATTTTTAATAGTTCTCTGGTTCGATTCAGATTCAAAGAAGACATCACCTCGAATTACTCGAAAATCTAAAAGTTCACTGTTTAGCGGATTTTTATAGGGGTCATTCTAGCACACCCTCGTCATCAGCCTTAGAATATGCCGAGGAAGGTAAAAAACAGGGGTTTTGGCAACAAGTCTGCGTTTTACATTCTCATTCCTCCTCACCTTCTTTCATCCCTCTGTCTCTCTCCCTTGTTAGCGTCAACATTAATATTAATATTTGCAATTTATTTGACACTTCCCTCAAGTCTCATTCATCTTTCTGAGGAAGGAAGACCAAATGAGTTCAGGACATTAATTCAATCTGAGGAGAATAACGAGAATTCCTGATGAGTCCGAGTCCTGGCGTTTTAGTAACTAACTATTCCAACTCCATATAGGGTTGCTTTTTCCAAATTTTTCTACAAATTTAATCCTTGACTGTGCCCGCACTAACCCCAGTCATGTTTAAAAATTAAAACTTGTAGAACAAAAGAACTTTTAACATCTGAAGATACCCGGCTCATCGTTATGTTGGTACATCTGGTTGGTCTAATCGTGAGGTCATCT
>JAQIYE010000069.1:0-19296 GCA_034699765.1 Xenyllodes armatus
CTGCTCAATGGAGCCATTGGTCAAATGTTCTTACATCAATGAGATCCTAGAGAAATTCTGAGTCACATGAATATAAAATTTTTTTCAAGTCTCTTGTCACCCCATTTACTGGTCCCTCGTAAGTCAAATATTTTCATTTACTACTATTCGTCAAACCCAATTATTGTCGTGCGAGTGTTCAATGCACACATCTTTAAAATCAAAGCATTTAATTGACCTGTTGTTGGGGTATATTCCGGGATCATGTATGTTTTTGTATTGTACTATAATTTTTGGATTTATGCATCTTGATCCCGATCATTGTACTGATGCCTAATGTGTATCTCTATTTGACGCCATGTAACATAGAACATTTTATTATTAAAATTGTATAACTTCAGTTGGAGCTGAATGTACTTTTACTTTTAAACCCCATGGTTAGCCAATTTAAAAGTTTTCGGAAAAGTTTCAACCTAAAAGGGTCTTTAATGCTGGGAGATTCTGTTTAAGCCTACTTTAAAACTTTAGTTGGAAAGTCGTTGCAATTGACAGTTTGTATGTGGTCAGGTTGCTAAATTGGACTTGATCAAGTCCTGGTCTGGTTATTCCCCACCGGGTTCCTCTTATCTTGTAAACTTTTCATTCATTGTTTGATTGACATAACCTTTCACAATTTTAATCGACAAGAAGAGCTTGTCCGATCACAGGATCTGTTTTTAGATTTTCGAATTATATATTATGACGATATTAATAATGAGTCAGATCAAAGTAACCCAAACCCGCAAGGCTCAAATACATGATAGAAACTGGAACGAAGCTGTGCAAATGCAAAAATTTTGTTTTTAGGGTAATTTCATGCTCTTAAATTTTCAAAGGACGCTTTGTCAATTATCATTCAAGTAAACATTTCTGAAGAAATAGACATATTATGGCAATAGGTCCCTTTAAGTACTCAAATTTGGAGTTGAAAGAAGGAACTCCAGATAAAAGTCAGTCGTCAAAAAGGCTCATTAATTATTCCTAGTAGCCCTGGCCAGAAGGTGAAGCCTTCTTTTTATGACCATCTTTCTCATAGCCCACAATATCGCAACCAATTTTTCTAATCACTCAAGCCAAATCTATATATCTGGAACAATTATTTATATGATATGCCTACTTAATTACTTAAATTGCTGATTTAGCCTCGAGGTTGATTCCAGGCAGGGAAAATTCTTCCGTGAATTATAAATGAACGAGGCAATTAACATAAGAGACTCATGTAGGGAAAATTGAACCTGTAGTTCTTTGAAAATCCTTGGATTATATGCTATGTCGTCCAGAGTCCTTGATCCACTTACCTGTATACATATCTAGAAGATTTTACGGCGATTTAAAACCATAAAACCCAAAATCTATTCCATGGGCATAAATTGCCATATGATGACCAGAAATGAAAGTCTGAAATGAGCATTATTCACTTCCGCATTATATTTGTCACAGAACCTCGGAACAGGTCCATTAAATTGTACATTCAAGGAATTGATCAACCATTCACAACCACTCACCGCAAATGTAATAGGCAAGAGGATATATGAAGTTGCTTGGTAATCTTGGCATTTCTTTTTCCCACATTCACTTTGCCCTTCTAACAAGGGAAAGTAATGTGATTTTCATCTTACGTTCTTAAATTAATTTAAAATCGCTTAAATATTCATAAATGTTTACGCTTATTCTATAACCACAAAACTGTCACAATTTTAAACGAAAGGATCCAGTTGTACTCATGATCAACCTAAAGAGTATTGGGAGAATAATTTATTTTTACAAAATGCAACAAGTGAATTCCATCCCAATCAGTACTACATAAAACTGCGAGCCTAAAAATTGTACTTATCCAAGATGACTTGACCTTTGCATAAATGTATGCCTAAGAGGTTCCTGGGGAGAGGGGTCAATCATGAACACAACTTTTCTCCAAAAGCTCCCTTTCAATAACCACAACTGTTATTACAATAAACTCAACATGCCTCGACATTTGACTGTTGTGGTTTTGAGTAAAATACTTAGAAGCATAAAGAGGTTGAGATTTTAATCATTTCCAGGAAAGTTATTGTATATGTAATAGTTTATCAATTCCCTTTGAACCTGGTAGACTTGTAATGGAAAATAGTTTGAAGGATTTTAAAGAGTTTTATTTACAGGATTTTATCAGATCGTTGGGGTATGTGGGCGTGGATGGGAATGGGGTTGTTCCCATCCATCCAGTCACTTAGGTCAAATTTTGTACTAATGGAGTCAACAATTTTGTTGAGTGAACAAAGTGGTATGATCAAATCCCCTGTTAAGCCATTTTTGATGACTAAATACACAAAGGGTCAATACGCAACTAGAGTTGTATAACTTAATTGTCAACTTGTTTATTTACTGTAATTTTTAAAAGCGGCACGTTTTACTAATCCTTTCTCCCGTTCAAATGACCATTGGAACTACATAAAACCGAAGTCTTTACTTTGCCCTTGGATTTAACCTTTTGGACGATTCGTCAAGAATATTTGTATGTACAGAATTTTTACAATTAGTATTGATTACTACCCAATTAAATTACAGTGAACAAGTTTGTAATTTGCAAGAGAACATATACAAGTAAGGTCCCATCCACATCATCATTCCCATCAAATATCTCATTTTTCTGACCCACCTCATCTTATGCAATTCATCATTTTAATCATGAGCACTCACAAGACAAGTACCCGGATAAATTGGATTACGAAACTCCTTGTCAAGAAATCCACAAGCATAAAAGGTATTGTAGTATATCAAACGTGAATGAATTTTGATTGGGATCATAATCATAATAATCAAATGTCACATGAATAGTCCACGAGCACCTAATGTAAGGATCAACTCCAAATTCATATGGAAATCCATGAGTCAATCAAATTCTATGAAATGAATGCATGGCCCCCTCCCTGGGTCACACTCATCCCATTTTCATGTTTCTGATTTTTCCAGATTTTGAATCCAGCCAAACTTATCCACAATAACTTTCTCCCATTCAAAGTTACAAAAGAAGTCCGATTACCTCACTCACTTGATTCTTTTAGGACAATGCTGCTGATGATGGGACTCAAATCCTGCTGGATCCTTGGACTCACTCTCTCCATTGCCCTCCTCCTGATTCCTCAGAGGGCTCAGGCCTATGGAAGGACCACAACAAACATGGAGAACAATGAAGTGATTTACAAACATGTGGTTGAACGGGTTCGTAGTTGATTTCTCATGTATTTCCACTTAAATGACTCATGTCGAATTGATTGTGAGAGATGGAATAGGTAACAAATGAAAAGAATGGGAAACGGTTTTTCTCATTCCATATCAAAGGAAGAGATGGAGAAAGTTTAGACAAGGTTATTGCAGAGAGTTTGCAACAAAGAGAAATTTTTTAGCATATGCTGAAAATTGAGCTGATGTTCTGATGTGTGTATAACTCAAACTTTCCTTTTTAAAATCTTTTTCTTTTTTATTTGAGATCTCAACCATGACAAATGTGTAAGCTATGATTAGGTTTGGAAACTTTTGAGGGAAATGACAATTGTGGAAATGGAAGGGGTACTGAGCTCTTCAAAATTTTCTGAGCCAGATTTACACCACCGAGTAGTAAAATTTTAAACAATAATTCTGAGAACATATTTAAAGCAAGTACATTTTAGTAATTCTCGTACATTTAAAAACGTCATGGTTTTGGTTTTCCTCTTGAGAACAAATGATGGTTTGAATAACCATTAAATGAAAACAGGTAGGGTATGATTTTGTAAGGTCGCTTAACTATCAGTTTTTTATAGTTCTGCATAAATTGCCCGGAAATAGATAAAACAATCAAATAAGAATGATTCGAGATGTAATGATCGAAGTATAATTATGAACTAAAGGGTCAAATATCTATCTATATATAGTCTTTCAATCTGTTTTTTTGCTATCCTTCAACTAAATCATTGCTTAATTAAGCTTCAGAGTCCTACTAATCCACAATAACAACCCATTCATTCCCTCTTTACGTCATGAAAGTTGAAGTGATCAATTAATTAAATGTACCCGAAAGATCCATGAAATTTAAGTACTGTCAATTTGATTACAATTTCATTTTGCCAAAAAAATCAACCATTTCTTTTGCCTCGTGGCAAACGTGCAAGAAGTACTTCATTATATTGATACTTCTGCTGTCGGCTCTTCCTGTTTTGCATTACAATTAAGGGAACACATGTATGAGCCCTTTCTAAATCCCATCGGCCCATCATCATTATGTAATATTGTCGTGGGCAGTTGCGAAGGCACTCAAATTTTTGATGAGATACAATAATTATTTCCTAATATATCGACTTCCGTAATTCCATTTGGAGTAGATGAACACATGCATCCTAAATTAATAAGGACACAAAATCATTTGAGAGGCATGGAGTCAAATTTTGTCTAAGGATAGGCCAACCTTTACCCATCTAGCTATTTCCGTAAAGATTTTTGGCACCTGTTACTCAAGCAAACATAATTATCCCGATTATTTTTTAATGCAAAAACTTTTATGAAAGTTAATCTGGTTGAATTTTACAATGACTTGGGAACTAATATAGAACTAGAGCCTAATTAGAAGGAATTAAATTGAGAGTAACTTTAAATTTGTTCTGTTCTTTGGGTTCATTGCATTACATTGACTGGCCTTGAAAAAATTCCTAGCTAAAATGAAAAACACACTAACAAGATTGCCAAAAGTAAAGTTGGAACATTTTTAAAAAATACCAAATCTTCTTTCGTGCTTTTTTATGTTTACTTTCCCCTTACTTTGATGAAATGTTGAAAATAAAGAAAAAAGTTTCCCAATTAATTTTAGTCTAGACTGGGATGAAAAGCTTCTTAGATTCGTTATTTTCTTCTAATTATACTGTAAACTTGTATTATTATTTACTTTTCACACTTGGGGGTAAAAATATTTTTGTGTGATAAAATCATGATTCTAGCTACCGATTTGTGAGCGGAATTCTATTTGTGGCTATCTTCAAGTCAATTCTAAGGGCGTTAATCAACAACGAATTTGTAAGTGTGCGATTGGATCTTGCCCAATGCTTTGGGACTCTTCTGATGGTCATTCCATTACTCAAGGCTCAGACCAATACAAGGTAAGTTCAAGAACTTTCGCTTTGTCTTGAGTCTCTAAAATCGTAAGGGTTTGCTTGAATATCTGACAAAACATACAAAAACTCCAGCCTATGCCCTTAAAAAGAAAATATAATCCTCAGAAATTAAATGTTTAGGAAATATTTCCCTAATTTTCAATACAACTTGCTCGATTGTTTCACAGAAAGACTTTCTTTTCTTAATCCATTTGATTGAGGGACTTTACTACATATTCTCCCATTTCAAGTAAATCGGAATTATTTTGGTTTTCATTTGGAATTTTCTCCTTCATGTATCACAACCTACCCACTTTTGGGGTCCCTTAGGAAATCATGAGATAATTGAGCATTGTATTTGACTGACGTGAGTCCGTTGGTTGTCGGTCCAATGACGAAATTCTTTGGGGAAAAAGTATACTTTCATCTCATTTATTCCCTTCATATTGAGGTCAAACACCAAATTTTATTAACGTAGACTTTTACCTTATATCAAAATATATGTGCCGAACTTGAACAACCTAAAATGCTGCCAAGTGGGAAGTTTTATATATGTAAGACTTACGAGCTTAGATATTGGAAGCCATCTGGTCTTTCAGGCTTGTTCTAATGGAAGATAGAGACAGAGTTCGTGATTTTTCATTAAAATTGAGGCTCTAAATGGTTTAGCAGAAAACACTTGAATTCAAAGAAATGCAGTTGAAAGATTTTGGTATTTATGCATGGACATTTATTAGTGCCACAAGCCTTGCCCCAATTGCTCCAATTTTAGGCTCTCCTCATTTTTTGGTCCAAATTAGGGTTCCTAACGGGACAATAATTAGCGGGACGGGACAACCCATATCCCGTCCCGTCCCGTCCCGTCCCGTAATCCCGCTATCAATTCATTCCCATAGTAAGTGGTGTAGGGGTACGTAAATCCCAATAAAGCGTAGTTTTTTGGTTCAATGGTTTTGTCAAGTTAGTTAGCTAAATCGTATAAATAAGATGGTACCAACTCTAGGATATTAGTTAGCGCGAACATTCGCATTTTATTCGCCGTTCAAGATGGGTATAATAGGAAAGCAATTAAGCAATTTTTAGTCGGGATAAACGGGACGGAACGGTAACGAGACGGCATCTGTCGTTCTATCAAGTAGTTACGTAGTTAGTACAGATGGGTTCCGTGATACAGTTATTTATGCTAACTTATTAATCAAACTCAATGAATTTAACGTGACCATCTTGTGGGGTCAAAGTTCAAACATTCATACAGATTTTAGCATTGGTCTCTTTGCATGCGTAAAGTGAAACGAAGGGAAATGAGGAAATTATAAAAATTAGGCTTCCCTACTTGGCCATGCGGTACTAGGGCAATGGAAGACCCTTTTAAAGGTCTCCTTTAGACAGCTGGACATTTCCTACAACCAAATTCCAGTTTGTACATTTTCCTCATTTGAAAAGGCCATTATATACAATTCCTGTCCATTTCACATTAGGGACATCTTGGTCCCTGGACAAAATTTCTTTTAAATTGCATTAAAGATACAATTGTCTAAAAGCTCAAAAAGGGCAAATCATTTGGGAAATTGAATCACATAAAATATTCAGAAACGACTCACCACAACACCCTTATTTGGATCCTTCTTAACTCTTAAGTAAATCATCATTAAGAATTCAAGACAAGACGGATTCAACATTTATCCAGTCTTGTTAATTGGGGTGGGAATATTTTTCCTGACATACTTTCTAAATATCAAATGATCTGTTTACGAACTTCAAGAGTCCATGTGAAAGTTTGTTCACAGTATTGGTCCATGAGAATAACATATAGAAATAATTAATGAAATACAGTTTAGAAATTTTCTAAATTGCATTAGAAAAGCTACAAAAGTTACTTACTGACTAACTTCTTTGGCTGGATCCAAAAAATTTATATCTCAGATCCCCTGTCAATTCCCCTTCTTGACAACTGGTAATTAGTCCTAATGAGAAAGAAAGGCCATTTTGTTCTCCAAGCTTAAAGTATCAGGGTCTTTTGTAAAATATAATTGCTTCAAATAATTTTTTAACTCGATTATTTGAGGGCCATGTTTGAGTTTCGTTACAAAGATAGAAATATATGCACGGGGACAAGCAAAATCAAGGTCACTCTAATGAACGAATGTATTTGATGGGTGACTATAACGTGTAGCAAAGTGGATAATGAACCAGTAGGAATTTCAGAAATATTTGGCTCTGTGATTTGTCAAATTCCTAATGGACTCCTTAATTGGACGATTGTCCGGAACGCTGCAGGACTAATCAAGTACGTGGGACACGGGGGACAAATGTGGTTAATCCTAAATGGAATTTTGTCCAGGAGGGTGTGTCCTTGTTGACAATCCATCAATCTTCTGAAAATCTCATATTGTCCAATAAGGGTTTTGGAATTAATTGGGATCGAATTAGAACTTCCTTTAATTAAGAGTTCATGGATTAAGAGATCTGAAGGATTATAACTTGTATAACTCAAAGTTGGTAACATTGGGCCTTGTAGGGTCACTTCATTAAACTCAAGCAATGTTAAATTAAATCAAAGCAGACAATTTTTTGTCAACAAGGTCAAAAATAAAAGCTTGAGGCTCTAAATGCGTCCTAACTGGTAATTTAAATTGTTTTTTTTTAAATTTTTCAATAGTTTTGTGGGAAAGTGGTGGAAAACCTTCCTAAATGCCAGGAAGGCCAAACGGCCTATTCTAGCAGGTAAGGCCTTTTCGTGATTTGTGATCACATATTTGTATCCCAATAAATATATGCCAGAATTTTGCAAATAAATGCTTTTAAAATGCAAATTCTTCTTTCTCAGAACCGTATACTCCAAAACAACTGATGAGAAGATCTCTCAAGTGGACAACATCAAATGTATTTGTCCAGAGACTCATACATATGAGGTCGTGAATCAACATTATGGAGACATGAGTATGGACCCTGATGCTGACCCTGTGGTGGATGCCATGTATGTTTGCTCTTGGGTAAGTTTAATTGACTTCTAAAAACTTCTGATCTTCCTCTTGTAATCCTTTGATCGAGAATAATTGTGAAAAAAGAGTATCCAATTAATTACACATGACTTTACATTGAAGGCTCAACGTTGAAATTCTTAAAAACGAATTCAATTAACTATGTGTCCCTGAAAATACTCATTAAACCCTTTTCAAACTCTGCGAATGGGGCACTTTGATACAGTGGCTTATTATATTCAAATGAAATCAAGTACTTGACCCTCATCTCATGGATTTTCCCCCTCATCAAATCATTTTAATTCTCTTTGTTTTTGTTCCAAGGACGATGGTCACGTTTGTTACCAAATCAGCTTTTATGTGACTTGCTTATATAGTTAGTAGGTTTAGGGTCCATTTAAAGAGACAAAATCTTGAACACGAGCTCCCCTGGTTGTACTGTATTGAGTAATTCAGTCAGAGTCCAAGGACTTAAAGGATAAAATTCACAATTTGGCCCAGTAGAGGGTTTGCTTTTGCTTCCTCTAATTAGACTCAATTCAACTCCTCTTTCTATTCCTGGATATTTTCAAAAAGTTGTTGGGACAAAGTACAATGGATTCATAGCTGGGGAATGGTGATGATGAATGGAGGACATTTTGTAGTAGATCCTTCCTAATTTAATATGGACGGACATCTTCCTAGAATGTGAGCTCAACTGATTAAGGATGAACACAAACACTTTGAACTAACAAGTCAGTTCCAGCGGAGCCCCCATAGACACTGGCTGGAACCGGACATGACATAAATCAATTTTACCTTGTGGGATCTCTCATTCTCATTATACAGATACAGACTAGACACTTTGATGCAGTTAGTTCTTCTCTGAAACAAAATCAAAGGAGAAATTTGATCTTACTTCTTCTGAACCCAGACCCTCATGGTTATAAATAATTTTATAGATTTCCTAACTTTAGACTGAATGAGTTGGTCCATGTTAGGAGGTTAGGGTAGGTGGATGATTAAAATGAAAATTAAGTCCTGACTGGAGAGGAGTAAACAAATATCCAGTCATTTTGTAAGGATTCCTTTAGGTTTTAAAAGTTAAGGACAATGTAGTGGGCTTGGGCTTGGGACCATTTTAATTGCAGTATGGAAATCAATGCCACATCATTCAGGATGGTGATGGTATACAATTACACTAGTAGTCGTACATCAAATATTATGTTCCACAATTCTAGGAGTTCGTCCTGTTGAAATTCATGGCCTTTGGATTATTCTGGTAAAAATAGATGCATGTCTGAACATGTTTGGAAAGCCTTATAGATTGATTGATCGAATTTGATCTCTTCGACCTTATTCCCTTAAACAGAAACTGATGGGCAATGAGTCCAATTCATTAAAATCTAAAGTTATTGAGTCAATAGATATATTTCTCTTGTTTCCCAATATTAATCTTATAATGCCCCGGAATCAAACAGAGACGAGAGATCAAATGAATAATTATTCTACTTTCTCCCATACAACTTGCATGGAGAAAGTCGTAAAACGATGGGAAAAATCAAAGAGTTTTCCTTGTCATTTCCCAATAATAATGGTCTCAGTCAGTCCCTCATCATTATGGACCCCAGCAGTGGATGGTAAATGCTGATATGAAAATTAGGTTTTCGAAAATGGACTCTTGAAATCCAAATGGTTTTACTGGATGTAAGAGCTCAAATATATGCCACATTATGAGTCTTCATTTAAAAAAAGGTCAACTTAACACTAAGGAATCAATCGCTTGAGTTAACAAAAGGCCAATGTGAAACATATGACCCTGGAATCACTATTTCCCAATAGTTGTACCAAAATGTCCTGAAATATCACAATTAATCAAAATATTTCTTATATTGCCCCTTATGCTTGACAATACAGTTGCCAGTCTGTGAAATCGGAGAGGAGTGCAAAGTGGTAAGTGAAACTCCAGGGACATTTTTGGTAAATCGAAAGTGTCGTTGTCCAGCTGGAATGGGTTGTCCAAGTACTGGAGGAATTGCCCCTGGAGACACATTTTCCATGGGTACAGGTTTCGTCCACTCAATTCATTGTCGTCATTAATACCATGAATCATCATGAATGGATCAAACTTAAACTTATCACGAAAACTTTAATTGAAAGTTATATATTCTATTTCTAAATATTCAATGTATGTAGAGTAGAAAAACATGGCTCTGCCATAGTCAGTTGGAATTATTATTTCCGTTGGTTTCGTACGCCTTTTAAATTGATGTTTTCACTGCTTCTTTTTAAAGTAGATTATAGAGGCAAAGAAATATGATTCATTTTATTTGTACATAAAAAAAAGTAATTAATTGTAAAGAAAAGGTAATCAAATGTCCGATGGACAAGATGTCAAGAGCTAGAGCACTGAAAAAGTTCAATGTGTGTGCAAAACTAAAAGTTTGCAGGCACAAAGAGAGTACAGGTCATAAAGGTACAACTCCCAGTTCCACTTCAACGATTTCATGTCTGACCATTTGATCAGTTGATTAACTGTATTATAAACTAAATATTTTCTCCAGGAAGTCCAAGTAAGAGAGTGATTTCGACATTCACCAAACTATTGGATTTGGTGTAGTAGATGTGAAACTAGATACGTTTATATCCAATCTATTAAAATTATTAAATGTTTATATTCGTTGTGGTCGAACAAAATGTGATGTAATAAAATCTGATTTCCAAAAAAATGTGGTACAATTCTACTACCTAATAACTTATAAGATGATTTACGGAAAAAAGTCGGGAAGGCTATAGGCTCCTCCAATGAACAACATCAGTAATATCAGGATATCAGTATGAATGCCTTTTATTCTAGACACATTCCTGGCCTCATAACTTGGTTCAGTCAAATCACCATCAGGAATCAAATCGTCTAAATGGAAAATCAGAAATATTACATAATGGAATTAGAAATGACTTTATACAGGATAGTAATAACAGTCCATTCTCGGTTCACAATTCGCCTTTCTGAGATAACCTTTCATAAAATCATTGAAATCATAAAACCATGTAACACTGTAACATTCATACTATTATGAAATCAGGTGAAATCAAAAAGGAAAGTCTTTATGTAGTTCTTCCATATTGCCAAAACAAATGTAGTTCTCATTTCCCAATTAAAAGAAAAATGGCCACATTCAAACCAAATATAATCAAAAACCCAACAAAAATGACTTCTGCAAAAATCCCAGGTTCTGTGCCTCAAAACTACGATGCTATGAATTAGTTTTGCAATAAATCCGATGAGCCTCACCTATAACTTTGACGGTGGGCGTAGTTGTGGCAAAGTTAACAGTTCCATTGAAACCTTTTTTGAGCTCTTGTGCAATATTAAGGGTCCTTGGGATAGCTCCAGCTAAACCGTGAAGATACACGTTTGGGTACTTTCCCGTCTCGATCAGTTTTTGACATTTGGTAACAACAGACTGTAAAGGTCCCAAAATATAAAATATGTACAGAAATGCAACATTATCGATACTTTAGTCATCTTAAAAAAATCCCAATTGCTCGACGAATGATGCCCAAACTTATTCAGTATCATCCATTACCTTAAAATTAGACTTGTGCCCAACATCGACGTCATGAGGCCAAATGGCAGGGACTCCTTTTCGTTCAGGTCTTGGGGGTGGTCGTCGTCGTCTTGTTCGTGAGGAGGTGGAGGATTGAGCTGGAGGTGCGGATGTGGATGCAGTGGTTGGGGTTGTTGTCGTGGATGCGGTTGATAGTCCACAGGAAGAGGAGTCCTTAGGGGTAGTTCCTCGAGTGGCCTTTGGAGTTGGACCACCACTACTACCACTTCCCCTTCCAGGAGGTCCCATTAACTTCTCCTCCAATATGAAGAGGAGTCTGAAGTGGAGGCTGGAGGAGGAAGGGGTCAAAGGTCAATGTGCCAATCCCGTTTCCACCACTGCAACACTGCCAGTCAGTACTTCCAGCACAGTCAAGTGTCCAAGTCCAATGTTCCAAAATCCACTAATCACAAGGATTCGAAGAAGGAAGTACTAAACTAACGCTGATAATAAATCGGGAGAGTCCGAAATAGGCCCATCTGTGTGCCTCGTCGGGCGAGCAAGCTCGCTCCCATAAACTACTACTACTACTAACGGTGATAATACCATCCCATACAACAGAAAAATGAAAGAGAAATCACAATTCAAAATCCTGAAATGACATTTGCTCTTAAACAAAACAATACAACTCGACCCTTAAAATTTTGTAATTGTGCCTATATTTCACCTTTAAAGTACTAACAATAAGTATAGTTACCTATATTTTCAATTCAAAGAAAAAACATCTTTTAAAAATTAATTCCACATTTTTGCATAAACTCGAGTCAATGAAAAATTATCTGATTACATCAGGAAGAAAAATTCGAATCTACAGTTATTTTTAACTATATAATTTGTGGGAAAAATAAGTTAATCGAGGTCAATCCATATTTAATTTTAATTATTCAGCCTCTCCATTGATGTTTTGGAACTGGAGACTATTTTATTGAGTAGAAGGAAGGGATCGCTGTAAACTCCTATTTTGCTTTTTTTGAAGAAATGACACTCTCATATTTGGATTTGCCAGAGTGCCACAGAAGGAAGGGAATAACCAGGGAGGAACAAACATGATGGCGAATGCTGCGAATGGATAATTAACTTTTAAGAAGCTTCAACTCCAAAAAATGACCTGAAATTCCCAGCCTCATCCTAATCCTCAGGCTTCTCCTGTGGAGGTCCACAGGGCTGAAGCATTTTTTCAACCATATTGAACCTGACTCGAGCCTTTGTCTCATTCTCAGTCAGAGCAATGTAATTAAGGAGATCTGAGTGTCCAAGGAGGGAAGCAGCAGTGTCCCGATGTTGATTTGTCAACCATTCATGTTTTGTAGTATCACCATGACCTGTCCCAATGTATTTAGACTGAAGATGTTCCAACTGACTGTGGATGTTGTATCTCTCTCCTCCTCCAGCCATGATGATGGTTTCCCTTCTCAAGGTCAAATCAGGATCTCAAAAAGTCAAAAGTCGGCCTCCTTGAGAAAAAAAAAGACAAAAAATCGAGAATTTTATAAATCAAAATCAGTTAACAACAAAACCAACTCAAAATTTACTTTTAATTCAAATTGAAAAAAAAATCCCAAATTTCGATAATAATGGTCTCAAAATGCTTCAAAAATGTCGTGATTCGTAAAGATCCATCAAAATCCAGAAAAACATTTTTTTTTTGGAAAAAAACTTAGAAATTCTGGGGTGGTGCTCACCTCAATCTAATGCGGCTTTGCCTTTTATATTTTGTGATCCTTGTATACGAACTTTTGTCACTTTTTCCACCTAACCTTGTCAAAATCCTAACTAAAAGTCCTCAATTTCAGTTATTTTATTCACTTTTTTTCTATCAAATAAATACAAAAAAAAAATGTAAGAGAAAAAAAATAGTTTTTTTTTTAAAATTTTTTTTCTTGTACACTCAATTCCCACTCTGACTCTGACCGCCGTCTGACCCAAAAATATCCATTCCAAATTCATACATCCTATGATGGGGAGTCAACAGCGGGATCTCTGTTTATTTGAGTCCAAGAAATAGTAGTGAAAGGAATTTGACCTCAAAAAAAAATACTTTTTAAAAAAAAGGAAGAAGGTGATTTGAAGGTCAACTCAAGAAAACTGGTTTTTATATATTTAAGCACTGACTCTTCTCTGTGATAAATAGAGGGTGGAGTGGGAGAAGATAATTATTATTGACCTGTGTCCTGACCTCATCAGTCAAATACCTCTCGGAGTAGTAATCGTAGGAAAAGAGAATTTAGAAGAAGGTAATATTTTTAATGACAACTTCATTTAAAAATTATTTTTTTCAAAAAGTCAATAAAGTATTTTTTTTGACATTTTATTACAAGAGGTAGGTCATTGATGCCATATAATAATGAATCGGCTGTTGAGGTTTGATGGTCGAGTGGCTGTTGTGACTGGAGGTGGTGGTGGCCTTGGGAAGGCGTATGCCCTTTTGCTTGCAGAGAGAGGAGCCTCTGTGGTTGTGAATGACCTTGGAGGGTCAACGAGTGGTGAAGGAAGTAGTTCCAATGGAGCAGATAAAGTTGTTCAAGAAATTATTAGTAAAGGTATTTTTATAATTTTAAAATTAAAATATTTCAAAGGACGAAGAAGGGCATCATGGAAATTGGAATTTAGGTCAAATTATGATTGATACATTTATGGTTTTGTGTTTGTAGGTGGAAAAGCAATTCCAAATTATGACTCAGTTACTAATGGTGGTAACATTATCAAAGCAGCCTTTGAAAAGTATGGAAGGATTGATATTCTTATTAACAATGCTGGGATTTTGAGGGATAAAACATTTGCAAAAATGTCCCAAGTAATTATGTTTCGGTGTCACTTTTATATTGTAATTGATGGGTATTGTGTGTGGAAATTATTGAGTGTTGTTTATCTTGAAGTGGTTCTGTTTGTTTGGTCATTTTACAGACAGACTGGGATTTGATTCAAAATGTTCATGTTCAAGGTGCTTATCAGACGACAAGGGCAGCTTGGGATATTTTTCGTAATCAAAAGTATGGAAGGATTATCATGACTTCATCCATGAGTGGTCTTATTGGAAATTTTGGTCAGGCAAACTATTCAACCGCAAAGGCAGGACTTGTTGGCCTTGCTCAAACTCTTGCAAGGGAAGGTCAAAAGTTTAATGTTTTTACAAATGCCATTGTTCCAATGGCGGGCTCTAGAATGACGGAATATATCCTACCACCTGGTGAGACATACAAAAAATCAATATACAGATATTTCAATATAACTGAAGTTTGATCTCCGAAAAGTTTTACTAATCGGCAATACAAAATATTTTTTCACTATTAATTTTTAGATCTTCATGCTGCATTAAAGCCAGAGTTGATTGCTCCAGTGGTTGCTTGGCTTTGTCATGAAGACTGTCAAGAGAATGGCTCAATTATTGAAGCTGCTGGCGGCGTTGCTGCAAAATGTAAGTTATTCTTTTATTCTAATTACTCACAAATTAGGGAATCGAGGGAGCTTCAATGGTGCAATATAAGGTTTACATTAATTTTTTTAAATTGACAGATCAATGGCTTCGGTCCTCTGGAGCTGTCCTAAGATCCAGACTTGATGAAGACGTCACAATTGAAGCTGTTCGTGACAAATGGGATGATGTTGTTAATATGGACAAACTTAAGGGTGATCTTCCAACAGCACCTGAACAAGTGGTTGGGCACATTATGAGAGGGCTTGAACAAACTCAACAGGGCTCCTCCGATCCACCGTCCCGAACAAACATGACCAACATTAAAATTCCGAGTTCCAAGTTTAGTTATCAAGTTAAAGATGCGATTCTTTATGCTCTCGGAGGTAAAACCTACTACTGTTTTGAAAAAAGTGTTGTTTTCTTCTATGTGTTTCATGTTTTACCTGTTTTGTTTTTTAATTTAATCAACCCTGTAGTGGGAATGAGTACAAGGGATCCTCAAGGACTTAATTTTTTATATGAAAACTCCGAGGACTTTCGAGTTCTTCCTACATTGTGTGTTATAGGAGGCCAACGAGCTGTAGAAACAGTTCTTACAAACCTTCCTGGCCTCAATATTGATATGACTCAAATTCTTCACGGAGAACAATATGTTGAACTTCATCGACCGCTTCCGCAGGAAGGTGATGTTATTGTGAAACCGACCCTTGTTGACGTATTGGATAAAATCTCTGGAGCTGTATACATCATAAGAGGTGTGTGGCTTATTACAAAATTGCACTACTAAGCTAGGATGGCTCTCATGAATATTTATTTCTCAACCAACCGTCTCAGCCAAGTCGAGTAATAGCATACTTTGATTGTAAAAATTAGTCATACTTTTTTCTTTTAATGACAGTTGAGGGTGAAGATAAAGATGGTCCACTCTTTACCCTCGAATACTCGATTTTTGAGGTTGGAGCTGGAAAATTTGGAGGTCGTCGAGAGACTTCACAACAAATTACAAGACCCCTTACTCCACCCCGACGTCAAGCCGACCATGTTTTGGAATATCAAACTGGAACAGATCAAGCGGCTCTGTATCGTCTTAGTGGCGACTGGAACCCACTTCATATCGATCCGAATTTTGCAGCAATGGGAGGATTCCAAAGACCAATTTTACATGGGTTATGCTCCTTTGGAATTGCTGCCCGTTTAATTCTTCAACAATATGGAAACGGAGATCCTCGTAACTTTAAATCCATCAAGGTAAATGCTGAAATTCTCATATGCTTTACCTATTTATATTTCTGCTGGGGCTTTTAACCAACGGCAATTGAATTTTTATAGGCTCGTTTCTCAAAACCATTCTACCCTGGGGAAACTCTTATTGTAGAGTCTTGGATTGACGAAAGCCGTGTTTATTTTGAGGTTAAATCTAAAGAGAGCGGTGTCACTGGAATTACAGGTGAGAAGATCAAAAATTATGTGACGGGTATCAACGATGGATGGATTACATATTTGATTTTGCAAACGCGATGTTAATTTACTTTCTATTTAATCTATAGGTGGATATGTTGACCTTAATATGCCGGCTAGAATACGTGCAGTTTCTAAATTGTAAAAGGAACATTTTTGGGAATATGGACGTGAAGCTCTGACATTCCTTGTAAACTTATATATGCTCAATTATTGAAACTTGAAAAATGATGCTTTTAAATACTCGTAATTAAGAAAACTACTATTTACAATTACATCGATATTTTCGAATAATTATAATATATTCAGGATTGGTGATTTGTAACTTCCGGTGGATAAATACTTTTGCATCTATGATACAAATAAAGTTTGGGCTCATTTTTGGTTGGGTAATTTAATATCGTAATTTTATTTTATAGTAATTATCTAGATAATATTGTGTTTATTTGTTGATGATGACCTTTAAGCTAACGCTGATGATATCATCCCATACAACAGAAAAATGAAAGAGAAATCACAATTCAAAATCCTTAAATTACATTTGCTCTTAAACAAAACAATACAACTCGACCCTTAAAATTTTGTAATTGTGCCTATATTTCACCTTTAAAGTACTAGCAACAATAAGTATAGTTACCTATATTTTCAAAGAAAAAAACATCTTTTAAAAATTAATTCCACATTTTTGCATAAACTTGAGTCAATGAAAAATTATCTGATTACATCAGGAAGAAAAATTCGAATCTACAGTTATTAATGAAAAATCTAATTACATCAGGAAGAAAAATTCGAATCTACAGTCATTTTTAACTATATAATTTGTGGGAAAAATAAGTCTTAAAAATAAGTTAATCGAGGTCCATCTATATTTAATTTTAATTATTCAGCCTCTCCATTGATGTTTTGGAACTGGAGGTTATTTTATTGAGTAGAAGGAAGGGATCGCTATAGACTCCTATTTTGCTTTTTTTGAAGAAATGACACCCTCATATTTTGATTTGCTAGAGTGCCACAGAAGGAAGGGAATAACGAGGGGAGGAACAGACATGATGGCGAATGCTGCCCAATCCAACTAGAATTTTTAAAATTAAAAAAAAATTATTAAATTGAACTTTTTAGTTTTTGACTTTTGAATCATTTGTAGTATTATTGCAATTAAAACTTACAAAATGAGGAGAAAATCTTTTATCAAACTCCCTAAAGGCAGCCACATACCCTTCTCCAGGTTCGCTAGAATACACTTGGAAGACCTGAAAACAAAAATGGATAAGGTTCAGAGCCAGAGGTCAATCAGGGTCAGGGGTCATTTAAGAAACATTCTTCCTACCATCTCATCCACTTTTTAGTTAAATTGAACTTACATCTTGAGTATTTTCACCAGAATTATACGTCACAGTAGCAGCCGTGAAATTAAAGTACCCAAATGAATGGGGTCGAACCACAATCACATGAGTAGCGTTACCCTCAGGAGGAATCCGACCAAGAGCCACACTACTCTTCCCAACCAGTGTAAAATCTGGTCCTAAAGACTCATCTGCTAAAACTACATTTGTGGCTGTGACCCCACCAATATTAAATACAGAATACTTGAGTACAACATCCATGGACTCAACCACAAATTTATTTAACATTTGTTTTTGAACTAAGAGTCTCGCTTCCTTCTCAACCTCTGCACCTTGACCCAAGGTCAGAACCGAGGTCAGGATGAGGATAAGAATGGTTGAATGGAGGAAGAGGGGTCGAGTCCCGGCATGAGTCCTCAACAACAACCTCCATGGCCTCATCAAAAGTCCTTCCATATTATAATTATCTAAAAAAATAAAAATTTAAAATAGGCTCAGTCTTCAGTTAACTTTAATTGTAATTAAACATCCAAATCCCAACCTCGCCGGCTAACCTTTAGATTTCCAACATACATTTTTAGTAAAAAAAATCAATAACTTTTACCCAAATTTAAAAATATTCCTTTCCGTCCGTCTGAACTCACCCAAAACCAAATTGGACAGATGGAACTTTTTTTCTCTCTTCAAATCTCCACAGCTAATTACTTAATTAATTAATAATAATAATAATTATCCCAATTTCCTTTATAATAACTTAAATTTTAATTTTAATTCCAATTAAGTTCTTGTGGCTCAATCAGTGCAGTAGTAGTGGGATTGACTGATGAATTTGTCTGCTGTGTGGAACCAATAATTCAGAGTTTGTGGAATACCATAACATAATAACATAGAGATTGGAGCTACCGCGTGTGTCCACGTGGAACTTTCCAAGTCAACTTGTGTTGTTGGCAGCAATCGTAATCGTGTAAATGGTGAGTGAGAGGCCAACCTTATTTTATGGGTTTGCTTTGGTTGGCCAACGGGGTTTTTTTACGTTTCTTTTTACTCAATGTGACAACAACAAAATATGAACGAAACAAAAAAAAATTCCGCTACATTTGAATCCACGAGAGAGAGTGAACGAATCAAAAAACTTTTTTTTGGCTCGTGAAAGAACTTAATTGAATTAAAATTAATCGAAAGTTAATTGAGGAATTGTAATTAGTTTTTTGATTAAGGGATTAACTAATTGGAATTGGAGCAGAATTGGAAGTAGTTGAGAATTTAAGGTTTTTTTTGTGTGGAACAGAAAAGGTTTCGAATTTGAAGTTGACTGACATCGCGGCCACAGAGCCACAGCTAGCTAGTGTGATTCTATAACTTTTTTCTTCTTCTCAAAATGGCTCAAGG
>JAQIYE010000070.1:0-19222 GCA_034699765.1 Xenyllodes armatus
AAGATTTGTCTGGTTCATGAATGTGTTAAGGATTTAGTTACATATCTTCAGTTTGGATCGAAGAGCCATATAAGCTCTCATTTTGATCCCTTAAAATACACTCAAGTTTTCAAAAGTCCTCGCTGTTTCCTTGACTTTGTCCCATTTTATTGAGATGCTTCTTTCTTTCTTCATTCCTCTTTTTCACACTTTTATGTTTACTTAAGGTTTTGAGATTTGAAATTGAATAGTGTTAAAGTGGGATCCCATCAGCAGGGGTTTCCTTTTAACGTCTTAACTTTTCCCCCCATTTCTTTGCTCATTCATAGCTTACTTCATGAATGACAATACATGCGCATTTTTAGTTCTAGTTTGAGGCGAATTCGCCTTTAAAATGTCAATATTACCAAAATTGTATAATATATTTAATTCAATTTTGTATAAACATTATCAACTGGTTTGTTTTGGTAGCTTCCGTACGTTACAGTGTTGATTTATGTTTTCCTTAGCATCCACATGCCTCAAACATGTGAAAACAAATAAAGTAAGTCTCTCCTACGATGCAGTGCAAGAGGAGTTTGGAAGGCGAACCACCTGCTAAAGCAAAGTAACAGAAAGCTCTTATAACCTAAACAATAACTTTTACTATGTGGCATTCGCATGAGTAAATGGAAGTTATACAGATGATAGATTGATAATTGATCTGTAGCTCACCCTAGATTTATTAGAAACGGAAATGACAAGGAAATATACGAGTATATTTTCCATGTTTTGCAATTGGGGCATATGTAGGAAAATTTGGAACTAGAAAACACAAAGCCGACTCAGTTGCCCGTAAAACAAAAGGCAGGTGGGAGGGTTTCTGGGAAAGCTAATTACTGGCACGAACCTGTGTCAATTAGTGAGAATACATGTGAATGAAGGAATAAAATTAATTACATGTTTGTATTAACATCGATTCTGATTTGAGGCTGATTATCAAGTAAAAATGAACATCAAGTAATTTCCAGGATATGAGAATCTACGGCACCAAACTTTACATATAATATGTTTTAAAATGAGTCTCAGATCTTCGTCATCGAATCATCAGATTTTTAATAAAGTCTCATTTAAAATTTCCCTATCTACATGCTTTCTATTCCTCCTTGTTCTAAAAAAATGACTTTCTTTCATGGAATCCAAAAGTCAAGAATAAGGAGGTAATTTGACGGAGAAAGTAGTTTTAAGTAGGCTTCCTGTCACTTCCTTTCTCTCAAGTCAAATGATTTACTGGATGGAGAACACCCAAGTTTTGTTCGCGCAACTGTTGATCATCATGATTGTGTTATTATTAGGGCAAGGAGGAAAATGGGAAGGAAATTGATTTATGTCGTTCAGTAGGAAGGGAAGTCGATATTCTTCCTCTTTTCTCACAAAAAACTTTAGCTAACTAAATTTTTAAAAGTTTTTTTTATCTTAAAGGCCTCATTCCATCCGCTAGAGTCTACTGTACTTTTGATTGAGTGTTTGTTCTCATTTATTATATGAGTGGATGATGATGAGCAAGTGGGACTTTTGGCGTGTGGCAGAAATACGAAGATTAATAGGAAGTTCCTTTTTAGAGGGATTTTACAAAAGGAAACTGTACGTTTGGTCACGTTTCACGATTTTAACTCAGCCTTTTAATTTTTATTGAAAATGGAGTGCTCGCATACTCTTACTTACCTGATGGATTCAAAATTCGAAAAAAAATTATTGACATACTTGCTTGATCTCAAATTGCAAACCATATTTTGAATTTCCATCAGAATTGGCGTTGGCAAGGGAATCCAGAAAGAAAGGCTTTCCACATAATTATAATTTCATTTACTCTTGTCTACAAAAAACTGAACTTTGTGTTATGTATTGAGTGTCTCAAGATCAGAAATGTATGGCTGTATTAGAAAGAATTGGATATTCCCAATACGAAAGCTTCTTCGCGGACGCGGAAGCGGAAAGGCAAAAGAGGTAGGGACTTCATCCTAGCAGAATGTCAACTCTTTCATTTATCCAATGGAACTTACTTCTTTCCCCTCAAATTTTATTTATGAATTGAGACATGTACATGTTCTTGTCTGTTGTTTCAAGTAGAAAGAAATTGGTAGAAAGCAGACTCAAGAGGGAAAGAAGAAAATATTGTTTTTGTAAAGGAAGCCGAAAGGAAGGAAAGTAGGACCTGTCTCATCAAATTATGATTCCAAAATATGTTTCTGGATTCGATTCTACCGAATTCGGTTAAGTAAAAGCGTCGTAGTCGAGCTATAAGAAACGCTCCCTTTCTTACCTAAATACAATCAGTCTGTTATTCAATATTTATTTTACTTTGCTTCACTAGAGGAAGTACCAACATTTTATTATGACTTCAGCTAACGTTGCAAACACATATGGCAACTTTCACCGGGTTAAATGTTTATATTTTTCACAGTGAATCTAAAACGTATTAATACTTTTCGTTAGAGAAAATATTCGGGGGGGGGGGAAGAAATATAATGAAAGTTTGTAACTTTTGAAGGGATGAGGTACAGAAAGTATTCAGTAATTTGAATTTCCTTGTGCCTCTTCTCCTCTACTTCACTTAACACATGAGTTCATCTCCGAAGGCAAAAAATATGGGGAGTAGACGAAGGAGAAACAAAATCTCATTTTTCTAGAATGTTCATCTTAAATATTTCGAAAAATACTAGTCCTCTCCCAGTTATCTCCAGCAAAAGAGATTCACTTTTTCTTTGGGATGTGCCTTAGTTTTTTTCCTGTCAAAGCTAATATGATGAACTCGTAGAAAGTTCAGTTGAGTTTATACCCTTTATCCTGGACTTTTTAATACCGGATAAGTATAAGGCGTTGGAGCAATACATTACGAGGATGGGAGAAATATTTCCCGCCTTGCTATCCTCGTAATGTATTGCCCCAACACCTTATACTTATCCGATATCCTCCTTAATAGATTTACCATTCGATGAGAAAGTATGAAAAAACGTTTTGTAATTTCACTAAACAAGTTTTTATAGATTTAAATTGCTTTACAATTATAGCATTTCAGAATATAAAGTTCGATGTTGAGAGATTTGGCCTTCCAATTGTCTGATTTTACTAATTAGATTTAACATGAAACATGGCACCAGGACGGTCTAGAAACACGAAAAATTAATCAACACGAATGTTTCAAAATGTATAATCAACTAACTATTGACTTGACTCTTTAAAGCTATTCACAAAAATCTAAAAACTCTACAAATTAAATTAACATTATTACTAATCTCATTTGTAAAGAATTTGTTATTTGCTAATAAACGGCCCTGTGAGAGTTTTCTATCGTCTTTTGGATCCCATAGGATCTTCATTTTTGTTTACACAACGCAACAAGGAGAAACCAGTTGCTCCTTCATAAAATGGGCTATGGTTCCTTACGCGTTGTATTGTAACTCATGCCTCCACAGCCAAGGGAGGAATCATAAGGAGAAAGTTCCATTCCTTATAGGAGGAGGGAGAAAGTCTGGGGAGAAAGCCACATTTTAGAGATTCTTCCTCCTCTTTGTCCCATCCTTGTAAATAAAGGCGGTGAAAGTAAGAGGATCTAATCTCTGACGAAATTGTAAGTTGAATTTGAGTCTCAGAAAGACCAGAGATCCGGATTTAATTAACCTTTGGGGCTTCCATCTCGCCTTGTCAGCTCATTCTCGTCTTCATTCAAGAAGTCCTCGAATTAAAACCAGAATGGATTCAAGCCTTTCTTTAGGGTAAACACACGACTCTGAATGGAACTTGAAAATGAGTAAAATGAATGAGAAAAAGGTACAATTATATATGACCGTTGGATTTGGTATTTGATTATGAAATTCACAATGAGTAATCCGAAACTCACTCATGTGAAAAAATCGTATTTCTGACAGGCGGATTTGTGATATTTGACATGAATTAAAGAACTGCGCTATTTGAATTTCTAGAGCACGTTCCAGTGAAAATAACGAACAAGTTTGCTCCTATTACTGAAATTAGTTACATGAAATCCAAACCGAGTCAAGTACGTTTTTGGTCAGAAAATCATATTTCATTAAAGTGTTTTAAAATAAGTTTTTGTAATCATTCGAAACGAGCACGAGGCATAGATGGGGGAAACCGGGAACCGGTTCCCGATTCCTTTAAAGCTCCCTGGGACCTGGTTCCCGGTTCCCTGGTTTCCTTTAAAATCTCCGGTTTCTGGTTCTCTCCTAAACATCCGATTTCCTTTGGAACCGGCTCCCGGTTTCCTTCAAATATAGCTGGTTTCCGGTTTCCTCTAAAGCCCTCTGGGTCCCGGTTTCCAGAGCTCGCTCTCATCTATGGACGAGGCAGAGTGTTCGTGATTTGTTTAATAAATCAATTTAAATACTAATGTACTAACCTACGCCAAGACTAAACCTCGAGCTTAAAAAAGTAAATTGTACTAAAACTGACAAAAGTAAACCCACAGGCCAAGTTTACATTTAAGGTCCATTACGATCTTCCAAAAGTTCAATGACTATAACTGTGCCTGTACTACATACAGTACATTATATGCATCTGTATTTTTAAATGCTTACGTAATATTTAATTGACTCACAGCATTTCCTTAAATCCAAATCAATTCTGCACGAAAAGTGAGGAAACGGAGTTGCAGCGGAGACACATGAGAATATTGAGCTTGTTAAATGAATGATGTCTACGACTCATCCTACTCCATTTCTGATTGAGTGGCATATGTCATTTTGACTTGATGGGTGATAGACCAGAATGAAAGGACTGATTGAAGGTTTGAGCCAAATGCGGCGTTTAAAGCCTTACAGATGAGGAACATATGTTGATGGATCCTTTCCAAAATTCCAGATTTCTGTATCTTAATCCTAGCTCCATTATTTTTAGACAGTAGCCAGGACTAAATCCAAAAGGCGTAAAAATACCGCTTACAAACAATACTTATATTGTTTATTATGAGTTGAGCTAGTAACCCATAATGCGGCTAAACATGACGGGTTTGTGAGCCCAGATGATGGTACCCGAATGTGAAATATGCATTGGTATGGCCATAACCGAATATAGATTTATTTTTGTATGAACAGAATTGTTTCGTTTCATACTTTTTCATTATAATCAGCTATAGCCAACAGACAGAAACAGTAATGAATCATGTCATTTTGTTACTCGGGCGTTCTATAACAATGCTTTCAAATACGTTATGACAAATTTAAAAAAAAATACTTGTGAAATGGCTGGACTGGAAACCCCGACATTTAAGGTAGTTTCGGGCTAACAAATTTGCAGTTCACGGTATTGCCGTGAAATATGTTCAACATGATACCTCATCTCGCAAGTTTTGTGACGTGCGAACTGGAATTTAAGAAGAGAACCAATAATCTTTTGACTTTCCTGGCTTTGCTTTAAACATTTTTGAGTCAGCCGTCTCTGATTTTCAGTTCGTGGTGTTAAACCTTTTAGTTGCAGTTTGATCAGGCTTGGTTTCAGTTATATAATATAAACATAGCCATTCAAATAAAATAGTCTATTCTTGTACTGTCTTATCCCAATTCTTTTGGGTTTTATTCGTATGCTTTCAAAGAACTATGCCAAAAACTTTATGAAAAATAAGTTATTTTAGCAACTTTTAATGTGTGATATGACATAAAGTATGAAAAGAATTAGTTCTCCGTGCCATATCTACCTATTTGTTAGCCCTCAGGGGACCCTAGACGCACTGAACAGATGACAAAGTTGTGCGATTGCCAAAAATTTGTTTGTAATACATTTTAAGTACATGAGCCCAAATTTGAGTCCAATTAATAATACCCCATTTTTTAATATTTTTTAGAAAATATGAGTGTCTAGAAGGCAGATTCTTCCTGTCTCAATTGAGTACATTGTAATACATCATCCTTTTAAAATCTCGTTTGATTCCTTCAACCTTTCTATTTTTGGGGGAACTCCAGGCCATCTCCTCTTGAATGAATGAAAAATCGTTGAAAATTCTCAATTAAATGTCTGATTGAAACTCATTTCCAAGTCTTAAAAATACAATTCATAATTCCGGTTGCAGCCAGGTCCTGTATAGAAAACTTTTTGTAAATATTTATTTTAAATTCGTGTTAAGATCGTGATTCCCAAAGTTCAAAAATTCCAGTTCTTGGGCTCTTCTGCTAAAAATCAAAGCAAAAACTTTTAATTGAAAGAGAAAGAGAGTCCATTTACCCCCATTAAAATTCACCTATTCCATCCTTGCCTAACTCTCTCGTAGATTCAAGAATTACAAGAAACTTAAGAACAATGTTCTTAACCATCAACCACTTATTAAAGCAACCACACAGTTCACTTTTACAATGTTCAAATCCCATTGAACCCAGACAGGTTCTTTCCTTGATTTTGTCTTAATAATATCTATCTCTCTGTAAATGATCCACTTGAGACTCACTCACACCTTCTCAAGCGAGACCCCAAGTTCATTAACTCTTACACAATTATTATTATTATTATTATGAGTTGTATTATTATCATCAGCATCATGATTACTTTAAGTCAGCTCAACGTGATGATGTACAGACAGAGTATAGTAGAGTTGAAGAGTTGTCGGCGGAGTTCAAGGACCTTAATCATCATCTTCATCAAAATGTTCATGAAAAGAACAATTGGTGGGTTACAGCCCCCGTCTCTGTGTTTTTACCACATCTTTAGGGGGTTGTATTTTGTATTGTACTTACTTTGAGCTAAAACTTTAAAATATTTGGGGGTGTGGGGGTTGATGTCCCAAAGGAAGCAAACTTACTTGACTGAAGATGAATTGCATTGAAAGGATCTTAGGGATGTATTTTGTATGTAATTGCAATTAATGTTCATTTCGTGCTTGCGAGTCCTACTGGGAAATTGTAATATCCCCATACATTACTGTATTTACAATTATGACAATATAATTATCCATGGAATGGAACTGATCCTTGCATATAAATGTTTGAAGGAATTAGAATTATTTATTTCCTTTAAAACCACAAAATGAGTAAGTGTTACAAAATTCACCCCTTTCTTTGGTGTGTGTGAATGAACTTGCCCTTCATTATTATTCACCTCATTTTTTGATAAACATCTTATTCCTAGTTTTTTTTGGGTAAAGTTTCTACGGAAGGATGTTAAACAATTTTCTTGAAAATTCACGGTCAGTATATAAACATTATAATTAAGCGAGACTGGTTGGTTCTTTTCCATAGTTTAGTATATCATTCGAATAAACTATTTTGCTCTTATGAATGAATCCCTTGAGCCTTCTGTCGATTTACTTAAGAGTTTGAAGCATTATTTTGAAATTTAGCCTGGATTTCCTTAATTCAGTTCTAAACAATGTTGCTATTTTGATGCATAATCCATACAAATATGATCCTGGACTAGTTTACTCATTTAGCCTATTGTGCTATGGTAGGAATGTGACAATTTTAACCAATTCTTCAAAATTAGAGAACAAATATGATTTTAGATCCTTGTTTCTCAATGGGCTCTTGAATCTGTAATTGTGTAATGAATTCTAATTCAGGGAAATGGACTTGGTCCTCATCAAAGACTAAACAACCTGATCCTTATAAATAATGTAACCTAACTTGTTCGTAAACTAAACAAATCTTGAATTTATTTTATAGACTGGATGAAAATGAACAAAAAATTTACAAATATTGTTCGTTCCATATCATGACTTACGATTAGATTGGGTGCTATGAATGTACATGTAACAATAGGACTCGTATTTTGTTGTTAAACGGCCCATAGTTTAAGATGAAAGTACAACAAAAGATGTCCATTCTCAAAAGAGTGTCTATACACTTGACTATATGTTCAGTGACATACTATTGTTTCCATTCTTTTTTAAACCGACAAGACATCTTAAAGTGTAAACAGAATCTGAATTGCAAGAGATTTGATGAGATAATTTCTGTAAAATAATATTTTTTAGTTTCCTGAATGAAAATAGAATTGAAATGTACAGGGTAAATTTTGCATGTATGCGATTTTTTCTCCACACAATTTCATCTTTCTACAAAATACATGACCTCCGACCATCTTAAAATACCCTATGAATGGACTGAGTTCAAGATTAGACATATTTAAGTAGCTATTACAATCATCAATACCAATTTTAATTTAAATTTAAAATGTTTTGTAAACCATTTGTAATTCTCTGAAATACAAAACAAAGTACGGCAATCCTAATTTTGTTGTTTTTCTTCTCTTTCCAGGAAATCCGTGAGTTACTCGCTGAATGGGATGTCCAATCCGTGATAGTTCAAGCGGGGTCAGCACGTGTAGCACTCTGCTCTCCAGAGGTATTATTATTAAAGCAACTATTTTGTATAATGCTAGATTATTTGGTATTTGAAGGTTATGACATTCACTTTTCATTGCTAAAGTAAACTGTCATTTCGATATAAAAAATTACCCATTTTTTATGTTACTGAAGAAAGTAAAAGATCACAGGTTCTACTTTCATGATTCGATGACTTCTAACAACCTTTATTCAAAAATGGTACTCGAAACCCCAAGAATAGACTTTGGAAAATCCGGTCCATGATGTGAATTAAATGTGTAAGGAATGATCCTGGAGGCCTTTTGTCCAGGAAACCTTAAAATCCCTTCATCATAATCATCACCCATCCAGAAAAGGCCCATATATTCCTCCATATTAATATTATCCATCTATCTTGGAGGCTCACAATAAACTTTCTGACAAAGGGTTCATCGCCTTTTCCTTCCTTCCTGATTCAAAAGGCTTAAAAGCTTGAAAGGAGGAATAAGAGTGAGAAGAATTGTAGAATCCAACTTAATCAGATTACCCAAAAGCCTATTCATTAGGGAGACCATGGAAAGTATGGAAAATTAAATAGAATGGAATTGAAAGTCTATGTTATGTCTATCCATGAATATGAAATTCATAATTTCTATGTGTATGCACATTGAGTAAATATTAGTTTAGTCTGTAATCTTAGAAGATGTTTCAGTTCCACAATGCTTTTGAAATTCAAGGAGAACCATATTTTTATGCTTGACTCAATTTGATGATATAATAGTTAAGAAGGATAGTCATCTCCTGGACAAAGTGTTTCTTGCATTTGAATACAGTAATGAAATTCGTTCTTCATAATTCTAAACTTATTTTTGGTTGTATCCGGTTGTAATTGGAGTGGCTCCTATTCCTATTATTCCCTTAGGCCCTTTTGATTCTTGAGAGGCTGTTGGCATAATTAAATGGATTCCTTTGTATGTGGATGCGAGGAATTAGAAACATATGTCGAATTTCACAGTAGTTGAATGATTTCTTAGGATGGCCTTAATTATTTATTTAACATCAATTCAGTTGATACTTTACAACAGAATAATGTATTAAAGAAAGTTTTAGCAAATTGATAAAAAATTATGAAGGGGCCATTTCGGAACCGGAATTGAAATATTTAATCTATGATAAAACATGATGGCCGATTCAATCAAATTTCTCAAAACAATACATTTCTTCATCTCATTTCTCACATGGCCCATTGCTTCCTTGGACCTTGTTTACGTGTTTTTGAACTTAATGCCTGTTAATTATGTATTCTACAGATTTTAGAGAACTGGGATCGGAATGCAGTTCACGTTATTCGGGGTCAAAGGGTAACAATCGTTCCATCACCCACAGAAATGTTATTGTGTGTGGGTCGTCTACCACTCTCGTACACAGAACAACAATTTACCAGTCTCGTGGCAGCCTATGGAGAAGTGAAGAGGTCCTTCCTCATGATCAGTGAAAGAACAGGTTAGTAGGGCCATTTTGTATCTCTTTTAGTCGAAATCATCAATTTTTATTCAGCCTCCTTTCCTGGATAGAGATCAACCTCTATGTATTGTCAAGCTAAAAAATTCCCAAAGGCCACAAAATCCCCAAATTTAACTTTATCTAAAGTAAGTAAGTATTTGAAAGGGCCTTGGGAGAGAAGAGTTCCTATCTGATGTGGTCCATGAACACACAAAAGTTGTAGTACAAGTCCAGTGAACTATGAACTGTGACTAAAAGATGTTTTGTTTAGTAGACAACTCTTTCAATTTATGCTTCAGGAGGCAAGAAAAACCATACAGTAGTGGAGGTATTCTAAAAAGATCCAGAGAAAGACAGGTCCTTCGGAAGTCAGAGAGGAGAAGTAAACGAAATCAGGAAGAGCGAGAGCTTTCTTTATGCACTTGAGTAAATTAATTGAATTGTACAATTTAGTCGGAACTGAATAAAATTCCTGAACAAGAAAAAGATAGGAAATGAAAAATGTGAGACCGGGTGACTCAATCCCATACATGTAGTGATCACAAAGCAAATAGGGGAATTCACGAGGTAAAACTACCAGGCCTGGTAGAACTACCACCTCGTAGTTCTACCCGGTCGAGGTGGAGTTTCGTACTTTGGTAGTTGTTTCTGCTCTCTGATTGATCACTCGAACTACCACAGTCGCGTAGTTTCTACCCAGCTCAGGGGCATGTTTTTGTGATGTACTTTTCGTGTGTAGTTTTATTTGGTGAGAGGGAAACCAAAAACTGAAGTCGGAATTACTAATTTGGCTTAACTGCCGATTACAAAATTTCTTCTCACGAGACCAACTACCAGAATACACAAATACCAAAGTACAGTCCTACCAGACCCCTTCGTGAATTCGTCTAATGTTTAAATGAGTATTTCTATGAAAGCAAATGTGATTCGTTGAGTCCGCTATTCAATAGTTCGCGGTATATTAAAACGAGTACCTGAACCCCTTGTAGGCTATATACTCGTACTCAATATCCAGTAAAATTGTCCAGTATTACTACCGTTACTAAGTTCATTTTGATGGTTGTATGATTTTAGGGGACAGCAAAGGTTATGGCTTCGTGGAATACGTGACTAAAGAAGCAGCTCTTCAAGCCAAAAACGCTTTAGACGGGCGACAGCTTCAAGACTTCACAGCTGTTTGTGACTGGCTTGACTCTAGTCATGTGACCGTTCGTTCCCTCCATTCCAAGTGCCTCTACGTGGATCAACTCCCGTCGAATTACAGAAACATGGGAGAGTTTCGACGGATTTTTAGTTCTATTGTCAACCCACCGTATTGTCAGGTGAGGATTTGGCTAATTGTTGTGTACTAATGTACTAATATTTAAGTTTTAAGTATTACATGTGAATGTATATTTTGAGTTAATGATGTTGGGTTCCTGTGTGTTCTGTACAGATTGCCTTGAAGAATGGCTGTCCACAGGATTGGGGACTCGTGGAATTTATCGGAGAGGATGACGCTGAAAGAACACAACAAAGTCTAGATGGCTACATCCTTCTTGGACAGAGGATTCGAATTGCGTATTACATTCCCGGTGTCCGTGCAATTAATTTGTACTTGAAACTCCTCAATGATGGCGTAAGTGTCCTTGAAAATTACTTTATGGATAAATTAAAGACAGAGCAAGAATCTATAATGTTTGATAAGTCCCATGTGTGTTAAGTGCACATGAAATGGCCAAGGGTGCTCTCATAGTCACCAATCGGTCAGCCAACAATAATTTGATTAAATTTTCAGAGGCTTCAACTCAAGCGCTCAGGATTTTCCTTAAACACAGTGGAATTAGAGAAATGGCACTTCTGGAAGTATTAAATTAATTTAGGTCATTTTAAGCATCAGGTCTATTAATTTTGTCAGTTATCATATTAAGAACAAGCCACCTCCACGTTATGTATTAACTGCGATGGAGTCAAAACTTCAATTTATGTAAGCATGGAAAATGAGACATAGACAAGCCTGAAAACATTGTATGATTCAAATTCTTTGGCCTGTGACAGATAAATGTATGTGTAAACGAGACAAAAGGCTTCCATCTATTTTTAAGACTTTTCGTCATTCCTGAAGTCCTGGATTTTCAAGTTCCAAGTATCAGCTCATTAAAGCAAGCTTCGTCCACAATAGAATACAGAACAAATGATCCTAAAGTTGCATAGCTAAACCTCTGAATTATTTTGAGCCCATTTTCATTCACTCATTGCTTCATTTTAACATTTTGAAATTCATTGGATTCGGATTCACTGGGAACATAAAGTTTGATATAATAGTTAGGCGCAGATATATAAAAGCAATAGTTCCAAGAGCACGAAGCATCTAAACTGGAATGTTATTTCGTAGCTTCAAGCTTTTTCAAATTGTACAAAGTCAATTTCTGCGTACTAAAACTAAATGATACTATGACTATGATACATATATAAAATAAAAGCGATGTCAGACTTGACTAGGACTAATATTCATCCCTATTTGTTCCAAAAATGTCTTATGGAATAAAGTAAGGTACTAGCATTGAAATAACCGTTCTTACTTGAGTAATTACAAAAAAGATGATTTGACACAATTCCAAGTGTCATACCAATACGCAAAGTGCCCTTGCGAATGACCTTAAAAATCAGCAGTTTTTAAACACAAAGTAGCCCGTTTTTGGATTGGTTGTGGTATTGGCTACGAAATTGGTTCAGCTATTTAGTCTCGTGTTGTATACTAAATGCTTAGTTAAAGTTAACCGAAATGTTGTCATTTTATGTCTCCTCTTTAGGGAAATAATAAAGGAAAGAGTGCACTTTTACCGGATCCACCAGCTCCAGCCGTATTTCAGCAATTACAGAGTCTCGCCAAACAAAATCCTGTCTGTAAGTTTACGATAAATCTCCTTTTTCTCCATTTAATATAATTTCTGATGACCTGGTGAAACTTTTGGGACTACTAGCCTTGTAATAAAACTTACGAATAGGAATTTCGAAATTTCAATACAGAACTGAATTGAAACATGACTCTTTTCCATAAATTACAATAATTGTGATTTCAACTTTCTCCGTGTAGAACAATAGTATAACGTTCCTGCAATTTTAAGGGTAGAGTAAAAGATAATGGGTTTGTTTGTATTTTCTAAATTGCACCCTCTTCACAATAGTAGAATTTAATACTGAAACTGAAGACAGACAAACAATTACTAGAGGGATTTCAAACGCACGAGGTCTTACGATTTACCCCAGACTCATCATACGCCTGTTTTAGTAAGGGAAAACTTGTACGAGATATTTTATTACTGTCTGATTATGAGTTTTACTTTTTTTTTAATTCGTGAATTTGTGACATTTATTTCAAACACTTGAATGATTCTGCAAAGGCTGCAAAACATATCATCGTTTACTAATATTATGCAATTTAAGGGTTCTTTAGAATTTGTTTGTTAAGAAAATGAAGAAACACGTTTTTAGTAAACAAGTGCTTAAGCCATCTTAGGTTACTGAGCTCTAGCAAACTTTTGATTTTCTCTCCATGACTTAACCAAACGTATACATTCCAACGTAAAATGACTCCTTAGTTTCTTCTAGTAACATGAGACGAGGTAGTCTTGTCTGTCTCAATCTCAAATAATATGATTTTACTACAAAACAGTGTTTTGAAGAGAAGAAAAGTCGGAGAAAATGTTGGGATCACATAAAAAAATTAAATGATGTTTTGGCAACCTCGACTGAAATGTTACACCAAAATGTATCTTATTACATTGCTTCCATGATAAATGTATCAGTTTTGACTTAAAGACTCATCGAAACGTCTTTTCGTTAACTATCGACACTCGTCCTGACTTTCTTAATTATCATTATCATATTTTAGCCCTAAATTGTTCTACTGGGTTGTTCCCAACAGTTCCCTTAAGATTAAAACATTGCTTTTTTAAGTTTCCTGAAAACATATTGAGTTCTAGGTGTCAAAAAATTTTCATGAAGGTATAATCCAAACTCCTGATTAATCTTATTATAGCAAAAATGAATCCTTTCAAGAAGACTCATATAATAATATCAAAAATGGTCTTGAAATCTTGGATGGACAAACACTCTCTGAACAATCCTCTATCTCGCATCCTCCTAAATTTAAAATCTACCTTTCTCTCTCACGTCAGTAATCGAATCGTGTCAGGATGGAATGAAAGAGATAAAATCCTTTTTGTGTTCTGTCTCTTGAGAGAAAGTATTTCAGTTTTGTCCTTTCTTACTTTTACCAAAAGTTGAATTGAAAGCCTGTGGGAAACCCCTCGTCTCACGGAAGTCAGGTCCCATGAAAGTCACATCCATTTAAACTTCTCATCTGATTGTTTTTCCCCTTTCAAAGGGAGACCATTTCATTTCTCATCGTTCAGGGGCAGACTACATAGACAGGTGGGTAGAGGTAGAGTTCCCAGAAACACAAAAGGAGAAAAGAACCATCATGGTTTGACTCCTAAAATCGGATACAAAGACTCTCTCAAATCCAATTCAAATTCAATCCAACACTCAACTACCTTTTCGTATCTCACAACATTAAATTTTGGTTGTGGATTTGACTCAGTGAATTCTAAGTTGGGGAAAGTTTTTTTTTGTCATGTATAGACTGTCATTTTTGTTTAATCCGATTTCCGGATCGGATTAATCGGATTTTTTAAATGCAATGTGTGTTATTCTAGGTGTTTTAGTGTTTTTTAACCATTTTCCGAAAATAGTCTTGGATCCTTGACTGGTAAAAGGTCTTCACTTTTAGATAATTTAAGAATATTTTTGATAGTATTACCATGAGGTGAGTCCTGTGTGCGACACATTTATATTTGGATGATCTTTAAGCGATCTGAAAGACTTTCTATAAGTTCTTTGTTTGTAGTTATTACTAGAATAAATAAAAAGGGTGAGAAAGGACAAGAGTAAAGCCTAATTTAGACTTCGATATTTAAGCTTCCTCTTCCCTTCACCATCATTTCCTCTTCACCTTTGTAGCATTTATAATTTCTCTTAACCTTCATCACTGGTCACTTTTGGTGCCAAAAGTGAAAATTTTCACTTAATCAGAAAGTTGAGTTGAGTTCAACTTTTGCAGTAAGTGAAAGTGAAATTTGATCGGTTTGCTTGACAATTTAATTAAATTTTCAAAGAAATTCGACTATTTTTGCAAATTTTGAAAATTTGTAAGTATTCCGATTTTTGGAAAGTCGTGTGTTGTGTTTTTACCATTGTAAAATGCCTAACATCGACTTCGAGGACTTTGAATTATTTAAGCTTTCCCCTTTGCTTCATTTAGAAGTATAAATGCAACCCTTAAGTGACCATGAAGTGACCGTGAAGGGAAGGTGAAGAGGAAGTGATGGTGAAGGAATGAGGAAGCTTAAATATCGAAGTCTAAATGAGGCTTAATCAAGAAGATGGAGTTTTATATGTTAGATGCTCCTTTCTCCTACTTTCACCCACCACAAACAATATGAGACAAAAGACGTTTCATTTTCATCCTCCTTCTGACTAATCTTTCCAACTTTCCTTTTCTCAATTCTTCTGCCTGTCTCTTTATTTCATTATTTTTGTGTTTGTCTTACGGGTGGTGGTTATTCTCCACTTTCTCCAGTTCCTTGTGCTAGCTAATATTTGTATCCAATGAGGATGAGATGATGGTGTGAACCCAAAGGATCAGTGGGATTAAGTGGACTCAAAATGAAAGAACCATCTTTGAGATCATGAGTTGATGAGTATTATTAAAGAGGTAAACTTCTTTCTGGGAATCACTTTGTCCGGCTGTCTGTCTGGTTACATTAGGAATTGTTGTTTCTTGCAAATACTATAAAGTAGGTACGATTTAATGGGATGAAATGAGTTAAAGTTATGTACTCTTGTTGTAATTTTTTTTATACTAATTATTTGGGTTTTTCTACCGATTATTTTGTGAATCCACATTTCATTGTATTGGGGTTTATAGCAGGAGTCTAGCCCGCTCATACAGCTACTCTTATAAACTTATTTTTAGTTTATCACATTAAATGTCCCATGAATGCACTTTGGGGTATCCATTATTGGGAGAAGAAAGGTTTTTATTTCTCAATTCGTTGGAGATTGACCCCTGGGAGTCTTTCATTCTTCTCCTTTAGAAAAAATATCCTACAAGAAGAACCTTTGAACTTTTTCAGTTGACTTGGGATCCTTTTGTATAATAATGGCTTCATGTGTGAGGACAATAGTATAACAGAATTAATTCCATAAGCTCTTTAATATTGAGTTTACGATAGATATTTTCTTTGAGATCTTTCGTCAGTTTTCCAATCTTTAGTTGTAGAAAGAAAGCAAACACGGAGCAAGATATTTACAGTGTCGGATCGGATTAAGATATTTGCGTTCTATAGTTAAAAAAATACGCAGGTTATAAAAGATCGAAAATGGCGATACTTTGTTACATTACATGTTTTAATTGGGTTCCCATTTTAAATTGAGGCATTTCCCGACGAGTATAAAATGGCTTTATAGTCTTCTAGATCTCATACTATTGCAGTACAGTGTGTAATTTTTCAAGGGACCAATGAAAATAAACGTTTCTCCCTTGGATTTCGTAAATGAGTTGACAAAACTTTTTGCTAAATCCAACACATGATTAAATTTCTTTTAGTACCTCCTGAGGACTTTGTTTTACACAACTTTGAACATTAGGGTTGATTCCTTTCCTTGAAAATTAGAAACAAGTTTTCGCTTTTCCAACTATTAATCCATGTAAAAAAATTGAGGTCCATCCTAAATGAAACACATACCCTGCATACATGTATCTTTCTCAATTAAGACTTTCACCACCCAAAATGTATACAGGACATTCAATGTTGTGTCCGAGAAGGGAAAGAAATCTGGTTTCATTTCATTTAACTCTAGAAACTGATCCTAGGCCAAGTCAAGACCGTTTGCTTTTCCTTTTATCTCTGGCCAAAGTAAATTCTAATGGAGTTTATGAAGACTAATAGTGGTCCAAGAGACTCTAAATTTGTTTCGCTTAAGATAAAGTTGTCCAGATCCTTTGGCCTTCCATTTGGTCACAAAGCACAAAGCAATAGTACGGGGTTTGATCCCGAGAAAAACAGATTTATTCATACATTGGGGCTGACTATCTGAGGAAATGAAAGTGACCCCTTGTTTTTTTAGCTTTTTGGAAGCCAGCTGCTTTTTACCCTTGTCCTTATGTACAAAAACCTTGTCTTTGATCTAAATTTATACGTTTTATAGTAGGACATTGGTAGTCTTTGTCCAGGGACCTAATAGAGTTTTAAAGAAGATGGAACAGAACAGTAGTCCTAGAGGGTTCATGACCTGACATGACTTGATGACACTAGACAATATACAGATAAATAGACTTGATAAAAGAACATTTCTAAATTTCTTTGATGTAACCTTGACTTCATATGTTCATTTTTTGTATGATTGTTTCCAGTTGCACAAAATCTTCAAAGTATCATCATTCAACAGATCCAAGATGTACAGAAAGGGAAGCAGGGAGGGGTTGGTCCAGGGTTAGAAAATGGTGTTGGAGGTCCTGGTGGTTGTGGTGGTAAAAGGAGTCCATTCCAAAAATCGCATTCAGTACCAAATAATCCATTTGGTCCACCCTCAAACTCCATCTCAGGCTCAAATGGCAACAATAGTCTCAACAACCATCCCAACAATGGACATGGAAATAATTCACTTAAAACAGCCCAACAAACAGCCCTGACCCTCTTTCTTGCAAGTCAACAAATGCAACATGGGAATGGTGGTGGGGGTGGTGGTCTAGGAGGAGGAGGAAGTCATGGTGGACTTTCACCAAATTCATCTGTTGCTGCTGCCGCAACTAATTTACAAAATCAACAACAACTTCTTTCAGCACTTCAAGCAGTGTCTAAAGGGAGTGGTGGCGATCCTTTCCTTCAAGGTGGAATGCCTCATGGACAAAATGGTCCTGGAAGAGATTTGAGTTCACTCCTTGGGCTTGGGTCTCCACCAGGGACTGGAATGACCATGGGAAGTGGAGGACCAATTTCTCCTCAACAGCATGAGAATGGACCATCTGGAAATATTCCACATGGACTCTTTGGATCCATGCTCCAAATGAATAACGGTGGTGGATTTGAGAAAGAGGATCAATGGTCCAATTATAATAACAAGTCAAATAGACCAACCCCAGCTTTCACACCAAATGGACTTCATAAGGTATGATTCTTTTTGTACTAACGATTGGTTGTTTATAGTCGTTTATGCCATAAATCAGGACACAGGTCATAGACTGACTCTGGAATTCGTCTAATATAATTTCCACTGGACAGCGTTCCAATGTATAAAGAACAATTCATTGACCTTTATACAACTTTAAACCTGACTGGGTTTTTGTTAGTATATTTTAATGGCACCTGAAACCCATTTACAGACTCTCTTTATGTGAGTTAAGAAACCTTAAGCTTCGAGTAGGGAATATAAATCTGCCATTAGGATTGTTCCAACAACTTCTTTTCAAACTTTATTTATTTATTTTATTTATTTATTTATTCTTCAAAAGCAACACCCCAAGAAAGTTCAGGTCCTTACGTTGCTAGTAATAAATTTAAAGATTAAATAAATAAATTTAAAGATTAAATAGTACTTAAATTACTCGCTAAGGGCAAGGGCAAGAGGTCCTTTTTCTCCGTAAGATCTTAATCAAAATCAGAAACCTGATAATAGTTCATTGGAGTTTAAGGCGATCCATTTTTAATCAATGCAGTTTTGGTAACATAACAGAATGCCAATTCATATTATTCACTAAGTAGACCACGCTTATCTCCGAAAAACTATGCAAAATGTGACAAAACATCAAGCATTGAGGACATTGACCCAAACAGTTGTTTTCGGTATTTAAAAAACTCCCATTTACTAATAAGAACCCTGGTTATTAGTATTCTAACAAGCTGGAAAGAAAGGATTGATGGATTGCCCCTGGTTTTTTCGAATGGAATTTTCATGGACCTAATTCCATTCGATTCAGTATTTCTTTCCTGGTGGGCTTTAGGACAGGGAGGCATAGATCAATTACGAAGGAAAGATTTATGTCAATTACAAAACTAACTCAACTCTTGGGCTTGAGCTTCTCTTCAGGATTCTTGAGTGGTAGGAGTTGTTGTTTTTAATGCTTGTTCTGAAGCCAAACCATGTTCTCGATGATCAAGCTCAGTACTAGTTAACTAGTTACACGATCCAAGTGTTTTACATTATTATCGAAGGAACATGAACATTTAAAAAAGAACATTAACGGAAAGTAGTTGGGTCTGTTCTACATTTTAGACCGATCACCCGATCGTCTTATGTGATCACGCTGTCTGTCCGTCTGTGTGTCTGTGGACACGATTGCTATCATTTTCCATTCATTTTTGCTTCCGTGGCTGAAAATACATAAATAAATAAAATATTTTCATTTGT
>JAQIYE010000071.1:0-19069 GCA_034699765.1 Xenyllodes armatus
AAACTCCGGACCTCCGGAACCCCGGATCTCCGAGTCTCCGGACTCAACTTGACGACCCCAAATATGTCAAGTAAATAATTACCATCGTGTAAAAAATCTTTTCTAAAAAGGACAATGGGATCTCGGCTCTTAAGTAAATTGGGAGCAATGCTTTATCTGGATTTTATATCACCCAACCCCCAATGCAATATCCTGAAAGTCTCATCCTTTTGTTTTTTTCTTGTGTCCATGAAAGATTTTATGAACGTGGAATAATGGGGTCCTCAAATATTTTAATGATCTGGATTTATGAGCTATATTCCTACATTAAGCTAAGAGCTGAACCAACAACCGACCCTGTCTTAAATTTGCTCAGTGGAAAGAAAATGATATTAATTTTGTCTCTTCGTTTTCCTGGAAAGAAGATTGTCTCTCTGATCTGAGGTTGTGGTTATTACTACACTTTACCCGGTTCCATATCTAGACCCCTATCAAATTTCATCTTTTTGTTATGATGACAAACCCAGCTGGAACCTCTCATGGAATCTCAGTTTTAATTAAGAAAAGGAAACCTCATTCTTTTGGGACATAAAACATCAAAAAGTTTTGTTTATTGCTATTTAAGGTGGGTATGAGAAATTTGGCGAATACATGAAAGGACTGAAGAAGATCTGATCTCATAAATTATTAACAGAGTTGTGTTTCAATATTGGTCCGTTTACATCAAGGATGATTTTTATATTTGTACACGGTGCTTGAGTCTTTTAATAAATAAAAGTCCTCACAGCTTACTCCATCTAAACTTTGCCTTTAAGGCTAGTTAGTGATACTAAAAATACTTACTATGATGTCCAGTCAACTGGCCACAAAGTGGTGGCATATGATAATCCATCCCATGAACTGTGAGAAAATCAGACTTGCAGAGTCCGGTCTCAGTGGGTTGATCCAACTCAAGGATTTCAAAGTCAACTCGAATTTGACAAATTCCATCCAGCTGTACAGATGTAAAATGATAGATAGCAATTGGGATTCAAATAGCTTTAAAATTTAAAAATATTCAAGATTCATTTTGAATATGGCCAATACGTCTCAATCCCTAAGTTAGGCTATGTTTAGGAAACAAATTCAATTGTCATCTAATGCATTTCGTCCCTGAGGTTTCTGATGTAGAGCCACTGTCGGCCAAATGCGACCAGACCCTCGTCACTAATAACACTAACCCAAAAAATTTCCAATGGAATATCGGCACACAAAGTTAAACCAGACTTACTTGAAAATGATTTTGAAACATGGTTCCAGCTTTGAAAAATGCAAACGTGTATACTTATTAAAAATTTTGGCTAGCGTCACAAATTCTTCCAGTAACACAATTACGGGTAAAGCCATAACTTATGGAAAATAAAAGAGATTGCATTAAAATTCCTTTACTTGGATTTGTCAAAATTATGGCTACTTCAAAGAGCTTCAATCAAATACTTATTTAAGCAGTAATTAATCCGCTTCCACAAATGCGTGATAATCCTTTGTTTTTGGGTTGGCTTACCCTTGTGAGTGTGTGTTGACAAGTCCCATACTCAATTGTTCCATGGGGAAACTCAGGATTTATAAAGTATGTCCGATTGAATGGTGTTGTTGAGTCGCAAGAATAAGTGACTAAAATTGATCACAAAATGAGCTCAATGAATTTAATGACTACGTTAATTACTACTGATTTAAATAATTTAGTTGCTTTTAAATGCTTACAAACACAACAGACGCCAAACCCACCAGCACAGTATCCATTGGGTTTTCCACCTTTCTCCAAACACGCCTTCCTAAATCAAAGTATTCAATTCTAATCTCAAATCTTATATGAATTTTCAAAAATGTCGTAGAAATATGTTAGCCGTAAATCGAAAAGTTATCGAATGTTTGGATTTTTAAAGAACCCCATCTCATATCCCATGGGCATTGTACTTCTAAGAATTTTTAAAATCAACATTTTTTAAGGTTTAATGAGTTTACCTTGCCAAACATGTTCCGTGATCATATCCGGCTGTCCAACACTTTTGATTCCAGAAAGAAATTACAGAGAAGTACGGGGCCACTAAATAAAATTTGAATGCAACAAAAAACTGGGTTTACAAACCTAAGTTATTAGCTCGTATTTAATTTATCCCGTTGACCTATTGAACATTTTGTTTTCAGCTTCCATTTTTTATTGAATTGACTTCCCAAAGGCGTACGATTTACTTACGTCGTTGAGCAAGTGCTTCAATCCAAACTTGATTTTTTGGATGAATTATAATTGACGCTTTTGATTCTCCTGGAGTTTCATTTTGGTATATGGAAGTATTCAAAGTCATGGATTCTGTAAAATTAGAGTAACTAAAAGTTCTATCTTGTGAGTCACTAGCATTATTCGCACATAGTGGCACAATTAGCAGGAATATTAAAAATAGGATAAATGGCCTGGTATCACTCCATGCACTATTCTTGGAAACGACACTCATTTCAAATTTGAAATTAGATGATTCTTCCGGTGACCTTGAACTTGATTAAATCCATCTAATTTACTCAAACTATCCGAGCTGAAAAATGATTAATTTGGTGTTTCAGACACTTAAAAATGAATCCTTTTTCTTCGTTTCCTAAATGAGCACTAAAAACTTAACTTAGAAGAAACATAACATTTATATATCGGATTAAAATTAAAATTTACAGGTGGTCCATCAAAATGGTTCTTTGCCCCAATGAAGTCATCTCACGTTCATGTAATTAAACTAACCTAAAAGCCCTTTTAAACTATCAAAGGGTCACTACCAACAAAAATTTAGCAGAGTAGGGAAGCAGTTTAAAAAACGACAGGAAGCACAAGAGATCCTTGACCACAAATTCCATAATTTATTCATTTGTCCCTAATCCTGGTTGTAATCCCAATTTCATTATGGTATACTTTTTCCAAGGGAAAATGAGAACTGATTCCCCAAATCCGATTATTCTCCTTTAATAATCCCCTTTATGATTCATAAACGTTTACTAATTTGGGCTCATTTCATAAATGTGTGTCAGTGTTATTATAACCTCTTTGAAGATATTTTGCATTACATATCCGTACATGTTTAAAAAAACAATTTAAGTGAGATTCATTCAAACAGGATCAGGCTTGAGTCAGCTCCTTATTCTGGTCAGGGGTCCACCCCGTTAAAACAGACAACAGGTCCAAAATCTAAAGAATTTTGGACTTGATGAGTTAGTTCACATCACAGATCAATGTTTTCTACCCATCGATTCCCAGAATGTCAGGTCACAAGGACGGGGTCCTTCTTTTACATTTACAAGTATGAATCTCTGATTTAATGACCTTTGCGACCTGTGCGAATTGGAATTGAAAAGCATGTCCAAAGCCAGCAATTTTTGTGGAATCCACCAAATTTGCTCTTTTTTGAGTCAGCAATTATACGACTCACTCACTCAGTTATAATAGTACTGGATTGTGATCGTTATGTATTTTGATGTCTCGCTTAATCAAACGCAATTTTACCCCAAACAAAATTTGGAATTAGTGATTCATAAGGACAAACGATCGTACTTTTTGGAGATAATTTCATTTTTAGATTTCAAATTTCAATTTATTGCAGTAGTTGCATGATGATTGACATAAAAGGACCCAGAACCATTATTACATGTCTCCCTGTGGTTCCTAAAAGTCGAATTCTTTCTAATTAATTGTAAGAACATTATATTGCAAAAAATAAGACAAAAAAATACATTTTGTTCAAAAAGACAATTGTGTTGTAATGGGTTAAGCAATACGGAGTCTCTTATTAGATTGGATGAGATGATTAAATGAATAAAAATGAGGAAGACCAAGAAGAACAAAGAAACAAAGAGGTTTTAAAATCTTCCTTTGTTGTACTTTAACATAAAAGTTAAAAAATTTATAATCATCACACAAATTGATCGACAAGCGTAACCTTCTTCTTCTTCTTCACCTCCTCATCATACCAACGCAACGTCCTTTTAATCTAAATCTTCCAATTTCAAAATAAAGCCTTAAAAAACTGGGGGACGCTTCTTTTTCTTCCAAGTATCACTTAACCCCAACAAGTCTTTAAATACTTGAAGAATTTAATATAAAAGGATCCTATGATGAATATGAGAACAATGTGGAAAGAAAATGAGGATTTTGATGATGAGAAAAGAGTTTGGCCCAGGCAGGGTATACATAATAATGTTTGTTGTGAATGAGGAGGAAACTGTAAAAAAAAGTAAAGTTAATGTTTTAAGTTAAGTTATAGATTACTTTACTAGTAGTAGCCCAACCCAAATTTTTATTTGAGAGGATCCACCCCCACAACACACAAAGTTCTGCACTACTCTAATAACTGTCGTCAAATTGTACCCATATATTAAGCTTTATTAGAGGTCCCTAATCAAATCTCTGAATAATATTTGAGTTCAAAATATACTTTAAAATAACAGGTAAAAAAAATCTCCATTAAGTTGATCATATATGAAAACTTGAGAACATTTATCAAACTTGTACAAACTTAATTCGAAAATCATATAATACGAATAACCTATATTGATATTTTTTCAATAATTTCAAAAAAAGTACTCTTTCGTGAAAATCTCACAGCCACTTAAGAATAATTAGCATAATTATTACTATGCAATCTTTAAAAAAAAATCATTCTGAACTCACGTAATAATCCCTTTAATTCTATCAGATTTAAAACGCGTCAAAAAATCTCGTTGACTTTAATCCGTTTTTCCCGAGGTCTGTTATAGTATATGAGAGGGATGAGCCCGGGAGCTACATTGAGTTTTGATTTTGAGATGTGATAAATAATAAGATTTCAACAACAACAACGTCAGAATAAAATTGAGTGATTTAAAAGAAAACACAAAATAATAAAATAACTTTTAGCTGTGAAGAAAACCCCAAAACCAAAAAACAGTAGACACACACATGAAAAAGGATGAATCAATCAATTGGTTCGTTTCAACTATAGAGTAGAAGAATTTGTAAAAAACATTTCTGGGGTGTTGATGCTACTACAAAGTACAATAAAGATGATTATTTAAAGTTCAACATTCCAAGAAAACTGCGTTGGTAAGTTATTCTAAAAACTGGGATATGCCTTATTAAAAAGTTAACATTTCTTAAATATTTCTGGTTTCTCTTGTATGTAGGTTTTATCAATGTGAAGTGAAGTGAGAGTCAGTTCAATCCTGGGTTGGAGTTTTAAACGGCAAAGACGGACAGGGAAAGGACGTGTAGTACGTATAAGTCAAATTATAACACATTCTAAGAATTGGGGTTCAAATGTGACAGGTGGTCAGAGTGATGAACTGGTGACTACGTACGCTAATACTGTGAAATTACAATTGAGAATACTGGACAATTAATTGTACTCTCGGTGTACATGTACGCAAGTGAGAGTGAGAGTTACTCTCTTGTGACTCGTAACAGTTCATTCCAATGTTGACAACCCTCAAATCCCGTGATCATTTTTACCAATTTTAACTGGCAGTTCAGTGTTCAGTTCGTTAACCTGAGAGATACCTTGGTGGGATCCAGTTTCAAAATTCAAAGCGACTTACAATTTCATCTCGTCTAACTCCCTCAATTTACAATGTGTAAGTTTGAAATCTCTTATGATTTTGTAATGAATCAATTATGGGTACCCTTGCAAAGTAAATTAACCTAGTACTGGATATAAGAAGATAGTGAAATTGATCATTTCCATTTCTGAAAGAAATGGCCAGATAGATAGAATATATAGTTTAAATAGATATTCGCTGACGCTAAAAAACTTTCAGCAATATCCAAATTCTCAAGTGCAAGGACCTGAAAACATGAAATTAACTAATCTCATTTAAAACTCGAATCACAATGTTTGTAATGCGATGCATTATGTATATTCCGTATCAACAGTAGTACAGTAAATGTAAACATGCTATATAGTATTGGATGCGCTTTTTTAATGCTGAGGTCCTTTCAATCAGACATGTGTCCAGACAAGACAGATCAATCATTGACATTAACGTAAGTGTTGAATTTTTTTTTATGAATGTGGGTGCTCACATAAGCCAATTAATAATCTTTCAGCTAAATACGAAATGAAATTCTTGATCGAGTTATCAACTCATTTTCTGTTTCAGTACATTTCAAAATATCAACTACGTAATTGAGTTCCTTTAATTTACTCTCATTGCTCTTAAAGGTATTAAAGGGGACCAAGTCATACTGCCAAAGATTGCATTAAAGAAATAAAAGACCTGTAGGTTTGTTTGATCTGAATTTTTCCAGTTTAAGTAATCTTAATCAAAAATAAATTCCTGTTTTTCACAAAGCAGCGTCCGGAGGTTATGGGGACAGTTCCGAAGACCCTTATCCTAGTCTCTCTGATTTTCATGACTACGAACCGAACCTGGAGTTTGACGACACTGAGCTTGAACAAGTTGCTTCTTCTACCGGTAATTCATTTCTAGAATCTTACTTCCTATGTAATTAATACTGTTGCTTAAACTTGCTTATGGATTCCTAGTTTTATATCCTAATTAAAGACGAGCATGTGACAAGTCAATTTCAATTGAACGTCTTTTTTACATCACCTTCTTAAAGTGGATTTCATGTTTCATGGAATTCGAAGTCAAAGTCGAAATTCATTCAGTGATTCAGTACCTTATAAAACAATCAGGAACATAGTTAAGTACCAGACAAAGTATTAACAAATTAGACATCACAAATTGCTTTACTGAGAAGAGTTCTCCCTGTGCTCAAGCTAGCCTACTCATACTCATGCATAGTAATAGCAACATAGTAAATGCAATGTGAGAAGGATAGGGATTTTTTAGTGCTTGAATGACTTTTGTGTAAATTTCTCTTATAGTTTCAGTCTAAAGCCGGATTTACGGATTTTGAGACTCTTGATTAAGAGATGGTGGCCTATTTATGTTATGTTGACGCACATTGTGAAAAAATTGCAACATTAAGGAAGGGAATATTTGGGTTTCCTAAAGATTGAAGAAAAAGTCTTCATTTTTTGTTCTTAAAAGTAAGTTTCTCTACCTGGTCGTTGTTTCTATTTTTGTGTTAAAAAATTGTAATTGTGCTTGTTGAAACCCATGGGTTCTTTTATAAGGTTTTTGAACCATCATTCATCCAACTGGGCTGTGGAGATAATAGATGTTATTGTAGGAAAATGACAAGTACAGTAAAAGAGAAAACACAATCTTAGCCGAGTCGCTCACGATTTTCTTGGTCTAGTTTGGCCTCGCTTTCTAATGTCATAATTTCCTTCTACTAATAGTTATTTTTAACATTAAACTATGTATTACTATTACTATGCCTTGTGCGTCGTGTTTAACATTTTGTAGATCTTTTGTATTTACTGTAACTTTAACTCTGTCGGCTTTCCAACATTTTATGGGAATAATTTCATAAATGAATGAAAATGAAGATGTCAAAGGCGTGTAGGGTACGTTTTTAATAATTTTCATCTTTCCATTCTTGTGATGAATCGTGAATTCTTTTGCTCAGGCTTCCCAAACCTGGATATGTTTCCAGTGTATCAATAGATCAGTTAAAAGTTTGAGTTACAATATTTTCAAATTGTATGAAATCCAAAACTGCTGTAAAAGTGTTAATTTAAAATTATGTGCTTCCGGGTGCTAGAATAGTATTTGCTGGCGTTAAAAACTCATAATTAAAAGTGCAGTTTTATATGGGGTAACGTGGAGCATTCACTGTGAGTCATGATGCTTAATATAAGTTACGTTTAGCCTTAGTAGGAGTGAGTGTAATAAGCAAGGTTTGTGGTAACCAATGGCTCAATTGTAATGCCTAAAGCGGTTGGCCCTCTTTCTCACCTTAAGAAAGAAGGATAACTTTGTGCAAAATAGAAAATACTTAAAACTGACTCAACACCAAGCACATATAATGGGATGTCTCTTTTATTTTATGATTTTAGGTGAGCAAGAAATCAAGGTGTTTGACTACTTGGAGTCTCCTGTGTCCGACGGAACAATTGAAGAAAACTTTGAAGAGGAACTTGCCACGGCTCCCTTTGCTTCAGATCCAAATGACTCTAAAGCCCTTCCTCCCCTGGAGGACGAAGAAGACTTTTCAGACATTTCACGGCACAATATTGTAGAGGTTGTGGGGGATGATGCTTATGGCAGAAAAATTATTGTTCTAGCCTCTTGTAAATTACCCAATAACAAGACTTTCGATCATCAAAGGTTCCTTAGGTAAGTAAAGAGTTAAGTTATAAAGTTAAAAATTAAAAAATTTGAAACCTGTGTTTGAGAATCATGTTCTAAATATGTGCATTCAATATTCTTAGGTACTTGGTGTACACTCTGGACAAGTACGTTGAACAGGACTACAGTTTAGTATATTTCCACCATGGTTTGAATAGCAAGAACAAACCTTCGCTATCTTGGCTATGGCAAGCCTACCGAGCATTTGAGAGAAAGTATAAGAAGAACTTAAAGGCTCTCTATCTAGTCCATCCAACGAATTTCATCAAGTTAACATTTCAGTTATTTAAACCTGTAATTAGGTAAAGCCGATCAATTTTTAACAAATTCCATAACTTTGGTATTACCTGTTGTATGTATTACACATACATACATGAATGGTGTAACATCGGTTTATCTTTTTGTTTTCAGTGCTAAGTTTGGAAGAAAAGTCATGTATATTAATTACCTTCACGAATTGAACCAGCATGTGCGGCTCGACCAGTTATGCATTCCTCAGCAAGTTCAAGAGTAAGTAACCTGTTGGATGGTCACGAGGTTGTGTTTTCACAAATGCTGAGTCAGTTTCTACAGTACAATACTTTAAATTTCAGATATGACCAACAATTAACATCAAAGTCGAATAGATCGATCCCTCAGCCTCCTGTTAACCAAACTCAGTTCCATGCTCCACTGGAGACCCAGCAGTTTGGGGTTTCCTTGCAGTTCATCAAACAACATAATCCTAGTGGTGATGTCATTCCTCCTGTTTTACGTCAATGTGTGGAGTTTCTCAGTCAACCGGAAGGTTTGTTCTTGTTCAGAATTTTGCGAGTTTCCCTACTTCTACAGTCATAATTCATTGATCTGTACTTTGAACATTCTAGCTCTGGCCACTGATGGATTGTTTCGTCGTTCCGCAAGCGCTGTAGTTGTGAAAGAGGCTCAAGTTAAGGCTAATCAAGGAATAAAAATTGATTTTGGAAATGATTGTCACCTTGCTGCAGTCTTGATTAAAGCTTTTCTTCGGGAACTCGATGAACCAATTCTTACCTACGATTTATTTGAAGAAGTTGTGGAATACCAAAGTAAGTCTTGTTTATAGTTGGCAATTCAATTTTTTGAGTTTTTAAGAATTTTTTATTAATCTAAATGTTCTAAAATGGATTTACTGGTTTGCCTTAAGTTGTTCTCTAATAGTAAACATGTTTTTTTTTAGAATTGTCTAAAAGCGAGAGGGGTCCATTCGTGAAGCAATTAATTCTGGAAAAGTTACCAGAGGACAACTACGCAGTCCTTAAGTACATTGTCAACTTTCTTGGAAAAGTAAGTTTTCACTTTTCATATTAAACCCAAAATTGTCTGGACGTGGTGTGGTCCCTAAACATTTAAACCTATAAACCACTCCTATGATCCACTTGCAGGTTATGGATAGAAGTGATTTGAATAAAATGACATCATCAAACTTGGCTGTTGTTTTTGGACCAAACTTGTTGTGGTCTCAAAATCTTAATTTGACACTTTCTGCAATAGCACCAATCAACATGTTCACTGACTTCATGCTGATTCATCAAGAAGAAATATTCCTCATTTAAATGGATATATACTCAACTCACAACTGCGAGAATATTATAATAATGCTCTCCTGTGACCAGCTGCAAATATTGTTTGATATAATGCATTATATAAATTATTTGAATATAGCTTTATTTTAAAGTGTTCCCTGATACATTTTGTTCACTCAATTTTATGGAGTCAGATAATATTATAGTATTAGAACGAGGTGTAGTCCTATCTCATCTGAGCCAAAACTCTGGCATTTTCAATGGGATCATTTCGACGAATAGTTTTTAACCCAAATAGAGCTTGTATTCCTGCATTAAAAAAATACATATCGATTTTTTAAGTTAAGCAATGTATGTAGAATCAGGGAGCACTTTTTAAAAATAATCGAGCATACTAGTGGATGAACCAATGATGTTAAATTAGTTTCATTTAGCTCGATTTATGCATTTATTAGACTCGGTAATGTTTACTAGAGTTATCTATGGTAGTGTACCTGACAAAGCTTTTGTTTTCACAAACCTCATATTTAATCTGGATCAAGTCGAAATGGAAAAGCTATGACTTTTAAAATGCATGAAATATGCTATTTGGATTTTCACCGGTGATGAAGAAATTTAGTTAATAATTAGCCAATTTATTAGTTTGAAAAGCTTTTGTTTGAGGTAACATAATTCCTAATCCCGAGCCATTCCACTTGCTGTGACTTTATTCATCGTAAGTTAACCATTTTAGTACAAGAGCATTGGCACAGGTTAGAGTCCTACTAGTTAGTTGTATGGAATAAGTGATAAAGATCTTTGTTTTACAAAAAAGTTCTGTATAAGTAAACACTTATATGTACATGGGTATACGACGTCAAATCAATAAACGGAGCCCTTCACGATGTAAACACGGAAAAAATATAGGTTTAATGATTGTTCTTGACGATGTCATTAATTTTGAACAAAACTGAATATGTTTAGGCACATTTTTTGATTGTATTTCAAAGCTTAACAGATATAGAAAACCAGGCCTTGAGTTCAGACAGTTTACTATTTGTATTTTGAAGTTCTGAAGGGTTCTGGGGGACGCTGAGACATTTCGTCCAGTAGCAAAACAATCCAATAGTAACTGTTGAATCTACAAGTTAAATTAATCATTGTTCACTTTAGAATATCCAAAAAGTTTTATTTCAAAGTCATCAATTTGTTTGGCTCATGTTCATTTAAAAAATACATAGATTAATTTGGTCAAATGTAAGTTGGTGAGGGCTCATTGAAAATCCCAACCTTCATCGCCCCATCAAATCCCGGGAATCTTACAGTAGATCCAAAATGAAGAAAAAAAAGACACCTCTGCCTTTTTACCGTGTGAGGTTGAACTACTACTACCCGCTACTTCATATCATACTTCGGCATTTTATTAAGATTCAATTCAAATAATTTTGAATCACCTTTGATTGGACGAAAGCCATATCAAATAAATATGATTGATTGATAATTTTGAATCAAGTTTCAAAATCTACCAATTTATTTATTACAAAAGAGATGCTTACACAAATAAACATTTAAAATATTCAGTAAAATATGTTAACTGAATCATCCAATAATAAATTTGAAGATTCTTCTAAACATGATAAGTCTCTTAATTTAGTAAAGCAAAAGTTGTCAATAAGTCAATCATGAATGATAAATTATCTTTGACAAGTATGCGCCCAGTTATAAAGTTCTTTCAAAAACTTAAATTCAAGTCCTCATACCATTACATAAATGCGTTGTTGTGTTCATTTTTTTGCACTGGTCGCACTCGCATTAATTAATTGGGATTCCATTGTTCAATTAAATAAATAATATTTTAAATATATGTAAATGTTTAGTACCCTTAAAAGCAAATTAGATCTTTACCCATGGTTAGTCAGACAAAAGTATCAAAATCACGATAAAATTATTATAAATAAAGTTACGGCCTGGTCGTTATATAACTGTACAAAAAAAACAACCTGCGCCTCTTTGTTAGTTTTGTTGTGTGTTTTAAATTGAGAATTTATCTCAACAAGCACATTCCTTAGTGTTTCTGTAGTAATTGGAAGAACACAATGTATTTTTTTTTGGAAATAAATAAATTAAAATTTTACAAAAATTTCGAACAAAATCGTACATCCCTTGCCCATCAAATTGAATTGAAATTTATAAAAGGAGAATCTCAGTATTTGCCGAACTCTACCATCTGCTCGTGGTGGTGTTGGCTGTTGTTGCTGCTGCTGCTGCTGCTTCTGCTCCCCCCTTCTTTTCCCCATTCAAAATTCATTCTGAATCTCATCTCTGTACTGTGCGGTTCACTTTTATCATCCTCCGTGAAAAAAAATTTTTCAGAATTTTTTTTTTGGCACTGATCCGAAAAGTAATCTTAGTTTTCTAAAAATAGAGATTTCCCTTATATTTGATAGTATAACTGATAGATTGACTCATTTTTGTAAAAAAATAAACTAAAATAATAATAAGAAGGTCGGATCCGGACCGGGTCTGGCCTTGGCTCCTCCTCCTCCTCCTCCTCCTGCCGGATCTAGGACAAGAGAAGAGGATAAGTCATATATCCTCCGACCCAAATACATACTTGGGACTTGGGACACATTGTGCAGCCTCCACTAGGATTCCAGTACTCTCCGTTTCAAAGTACTTATTGTTCACTGACCAGGGTAGAGGCTAGGTGTGCCAGTTGGAGGTCCCTCCTGGTGTCCGGAGTCCCGCGTGTATAGTCAACGTCAGTGAAAAACGAATCAATCAATACCATCAGCTGTCTCTTCTTGTAATTTTGGAGTTGATACGGCGTTGTGGTTATTGGTGACCTGACCTGGAACTGGTGACCGTGTCTACTAACTAGTGTCAGGTAATTGACCAACCAGTGTGTAAATGTATGAAAGGGTATTTTTCTTACACAACTATTGGACGGGATTTGTAATTTGTGTGTATTTTTTTTTCTTGATTTTTTTTTTGTGCTTCCAGTTTGTCCTCATTTGGCTGTGAATAAAATAATCATCCCATAGTATTGGTGACAATTATACATAATACACAATTCTGGGAAGGGAAGTGGGATTGAGAAAGGAGTTGGTGTTTGTCTAATATGGTGACACAGATTACCGGTGACCTCGGTACAACAGAAATGGTTTCACAACTTTTAAGGTCAAATGAAGCAGAGGTATGTTGCAGAATTCAAAACTAGCTAACGATTTTAGAATTACGTTTGGGGGTGTACATTGTACATTCGAATGAATTTTCGTACATTTGAGTACCTATTCAATTAAAAGCTGAATAGTCTCAAGTGGTGAAGTTTTACACACCAGCGTTGGGAGTAGTGCTTTAATTAAAGATCTATTTTGTATGTGTATACAGGCTCCAACAGCGCCAAGTCAAGGAGTGCCAGCTACTCCCTCTACATCTGGAAATCAGACACCATTGTGGGATGGTCGCACTTTGGATCTACTGATAACTGATCCAAACAACTTGTGTGCAGACCTGGTGGAGGAAGGCCTGCGGTTTGAATGTCCAACCATTACTTCGTTCTATGAGTTCATGAGTGATGTATCTGCAAGGATTGGAATCCCCCCTGGCGAATTTGAAATAATGTACAAAAGTTCAAATGGAAGTGTGGTATGTTTGTCAGTTTTAGATATTTTGTAAATAAGCCGCTCTTTCTATAGTTAGAGATGTTATGATTATGAACCACTAAACTTACTTTTGCTGTTTAGTCTGATGAGGTTTATATTTAATAGCCTAATTTTACTCAGTATGTGATTTGTACTTTTATTTCAGTATGAGATCTCACGATTGGACCTCACAGAGACTTTCCAATCCATCAATATACTCCCACGTGACCGTCCGTACACATTGGAATTGGCTAAGGCCAACATGCTTCAGAATGAATTGTGTGATGATTCGGAAGAAAGTGATAGTGGGGTTGACTTGAGGACAACAGCTCGTTTGTCAGAACTTGACAAGAGTCAATCAATACCTGGTTACTCAGGTTTTAGCATTGTCTCTGAAGACGGAACAAATAGAGGAGCTCTAGGTAATCTATGACTATCAAACCTAATATTTGATGTTTCCTGCAGCAAAACCTAGTATTTTCTTAATGATGTAATACTGATTTTTTCCCCATAGCCATCTCGTGTACAAGGGAGTTTGTGGGTCTGAAAAATCAAAAAATGACATGTTACCTGAATAGTTTGGTACAAACTCTATTTTTCTGTCCTGAATTTCGGAATAGCGTGTTTAATACAAAGTTTGAATACGATCCAAAGAAGAAGTCCCTTGGTTTGGCACTTCAGAAAATGTTTCTGTTAATGCAGGTAATCCTCTTTGGTACTTTTGCTCTTGTTCTAGTTTTGTACTTAGTATTAGTAAAAGTAAAGTTATAACATATGAAAGAGTGTCACTGTCAAATTTTTATTCCTATTTTTATAGTTTTCGATTCGCTCTTCAGTTGAAACTGATGAGATAACAAGAACTTTTGGTTGGAAGGAAGGGCAGACTGGAGTCCAGCATGACATTGAAGAACTGTACCGAATTCTAATGGAAGTCTTGGGTGATGAGTTTAAAAAGGTGTATGGTTACTCTGTGACCGAGAGTTTGTACGGAGGTGAGAATTTTATCTGCCTGTATTCAAATCCGTTAAGAATATTGTAATTATTTTAATTGAATTTCGGATTACAGGGATAATGAATAACTACGTGGAATGTTTGACATGTAAGAACCTGAGTTCTCGACGGGAACTTTCACTAGCCATTAATTTGCCTGTTCGTGCTTTCGGAAAACCGTTAACCGAACCAACGCTTGTAAGACCTTACCTCAATATTACTACATGCTTTTCTATCTAGTTTAAAATGTTCTATATGCATGTAATACATGCTTTTCTATCTAGTTTAAAATGTTCTATATGCATGTAATAAGTTTGTTGTGTTTCTTTAATTTAGAAAGAAGCCCTTCGTAATTTCGTCCAGTCAGAACTGTTAAATGGACAGAATCAATACCGTTGTGAAAATTGTAATGCGTTTGTTGACGCTCAGAGGGGTTTAGCATTTGAAAAACTCCCGTACTTATTCTGCATCCAATTGATGAGATCTGAGTATTGTAGCATTACCTGGGAACGGAAGAAAGTCCTTGACAAGTAAATCAAACAAGAAATATTATACAATGTTGTTTAGTAAGTACAAATACATGTGGAATGCATTTATTTTTAGACTTGTCTTCCCACATATTTTGGATATGCGTGAGTTTGTTCAAAATCGTAGCAATCCGGATAGTTCAAACTCCTTGGTGCCTGATCTCGATTTGCATTTGATAAGAGACAAAGTTCGACCGCGGACTCAGCATAGTAGACCGTCCATCAAATTGGACAATTCTCTAGAGAATGTAAGTTTATATATAGTTTGTATTTAGATTTGGCATGCAATTAGTAAAACCTGGACAAGAAACATTATGTTTTACTTCAAATAGGATAAATCCAATGGATTTGCGACTCATACTACCTCAACAAGTACAACAGAATTAAAACATGAGTCAAACCAAGATGATGATCCAGAGGATAAAGCAAATGTGTACCAACTTCAAGCAGTTGTTGTGCATCGAGGAGGGTCTTCTGCTAGTGGCCACTACTATGCTTACGTCTTTGACAATGAACGAAACAAATGGTATCAGTGTAATGACAGCATCGTGAGACAGGTATGTACATTTATTTTGGCATTCTAATACTAAATTAACGAAACCTTTATCTCTACGCACCCGAAACTTCTATTATCGAGATACCATTTGATTCATTGATAAGAAATTATATCTTTCTAATTTTCTATTCATGATACAATAGTCATTACAATATTTTACTGAAAATGAAAGATCAGAACTCCGACCCAAGGAGAAGTTAGAAAAAGAATTCTCCTTAAATTAATTCTTAAGTCACTTCAGTTAAGTGTCTCTAGAAGGTTAAAGCTTGGGATTACATTTTTAGGTCAACATGGCTGAGATAGCCGAAACCTATGGAAGTGGTTCCCAATCACAGTCATCATCATTTCGTGAGGATGAGAAAAGTGAAGTTGCTTATATGCTCATGTATCGACAAATCAGTTCGTCACACAATGCATATCCAATGACTTATGATGAACTTCCTCCGCATATTCACGTAAGAGCGCATTAAAGTAGAAATTATACTTGATGTTGATGTTAGTCGTGAACACTACAACACTAGGAGGAGTACGTAATCTTTTGTTCGATTTTGTAGGATGTATGGGCAACGTTGCAGAAGGAGGATGCTAGCTTGCATTGGAAAGAAGTATATGAGCAGAATATATTGAGACTAACGGTATACTACAATCTACCGGGGTCCACTAATATTCAACAGCTTCAATTCGCTTTCAACAGGGAAGACTCCTTTGCAGAATCAACCCGCCAAGCATGTGAGGTGAGTTTTATCCGAGTTAAAGTTTTGTTTAAACTCCACAAGCCCTCAACCAGAACAATAAATTATAAATTGGCAAATCTGGATTTAAAGGTTCATCATAACCGCTATTTGATTTAGCGTAAACACACACAAATTCATTAAACACTTTTAGTTATACTTTTAGAAATCATATTGGATATTGATTGTCTAATTTTAAATTTCCTTGTCTTTTGTTTAAAGCGGCTTATCCCAGATGTGTATCTCACGACATACAAGTTTCGTTTGGTTAAGTATAACCCTAAAGTTCAAAGGATGGAAGTGAGCTTTGAGGGTCTGGAATCTGAAACCACAACCGCTATTTATAGGAAGCAGAGGAATTGGGATTATCCTGAGGCATTTTATTTGGAAAATTGTACTTTGGAAAACAACTTTTATGAATATATGACAACTGGTACGAGAACGTTCTATTTTGATTGTAAAACCCTTTGTTTTAACAGTTGAGCTTTTCGATTTGTGGCCTTAATCTAAAGTTTTATTTTACTACCCCAGATTTTGCATTTAGAGCTAAGGTGATGGCACATCACGCAGAAGTTGTTTCGAGAGAACTGTATGTCCATTCGCGGTCGTATCACAGCGTCGGTGCTTTAAGGAAAACAATAGCAGATAAAACAGGATTTAATCAAGCAAATGTCAAAATAGCTCTCCAAGCAGGAGGCGCAGCTTTCCTGCTTAAACATGACGATGACCAACTTTCTTCATACAATTTGGATGAGAATTTACAAGAGGTAAAGTGGCACTTTTTATTAAAAATAGTATGGTCATAAGAGACTGTCTTATATTAAAACTACAGCTAAACTAAAAGTATGAAATACTACTAAGAGGTATTTTCCCTAAATGTCTAAATATAGGAAGATTTTTAATATCTCATTTCTAAACAAAATCAAACACTATTATATATAATGTATTTTACTCCTATTTTTGTTAACACTCTCATTTATTTTTGTTGCTTTGAATGTTTAAACATAGTTTTTAAGCGGTTCAACTGCGATACTAGACTAGACTAGGGAAATCTTGGTTTTAAATTACTGTGATACAAACTAAATATCGTATGTAATACGCCAATGGGATTTAATGATCTTTTGTTTTGGCAGATTTTTATACAGTCAACGACAGATGACGCTGAGGAGGAGTTCCTTAAGTCAGTTCGTAATTATTATGGAAGTATAATGTTTGAGATCGATTGTGAGAATGCACAACCAGAAATTCAAGGTAATACTACTAATTAAGAATAAGAAATAGATAAAAACATGAATTATTTTAGCAATATGCAGGAAGTAATCGTAGAATACATTAGTCGCGCATCTGTTTTTACACGTTTTTGCATCTTTCTTTAGATTTCATCGAAGGAGACTCAAATATCAGTGACGCTGTAAATTTGACGGCTAATGAAAGTGTCTCCTGTGAACCAGAAGGTATGTACTCATAATCAAAAAAATTCCAAAACTACTAGGGACCCGTCGCTATGTCTTGTTAAAATCCAATATTTTTATTTTCCAATTTTAGTTATCGAATGCCATCCAACAATTTTTCAATTTACTGATGAGGTAGAGATGGAATGTGTTGACGAACAAGAGGATGCTACCGTGCCTGATAGAAAAGAATTTGATAGAACCAGTCCTAGCGACGACAGCAGTTTTACAGATAGTGAAAGGTATTATAACATCGACGTTTTGAACATTTGGGATACATGCAATAATGCAATATATTTTAAGGACCAAAACAATGTATTATGCTAATTTGTATGCGTGCGTTTTGTTTGATAGGACCGTAGTGTTGGGGGGTGACGAGGAAAACTGTCTGGCGTCCAACTTGATGGACACTGTAGGAATCAATGATGTGGAAGTGGACGATGTGTATATGTATTCGGATCGGTCTTCACAAAAATATTTCAGGACTATCTCGATGAGCTTACCAGAAGATGGAAAATGGAAGCGTTAGTTGATTTCATTCATTAAATTATCATTATAATGTTGTCTGACGAGGACAATTTTATGGTGTAATGTTTGTGATGCAGGATTCGAGGTTCGGGCAGATCGGTTGACAACCATATCTGAGCTGAGCAAACGTATTTCGAATTTACTTGGAGTTGATGAGTCATTGTTTATTCTTTACCGAGTGTACAATGGAAAAGAACATGAAATAATGGATTTAAATTGCTCACTGGACAATCTAAACACTTTTGATTCCTTTCGTGTTCGGCTTGGGCGTCGGCTTGAAGGGCGTGAGGGGCGATTTGAAATATATTTATTGGATATGGAGAATCCAACAGATGTATGATATTTACATACTTTTTTGTCGTGTTTTTGATTATGACTTTTGTTAATGATTTTTTTATGTTACTGTATCTTAGCACCCTGTACCGGTGAAAAGTATCGTCCTAAGGGACAATCTGAAGTTTGATGAAGCGATAATTGCCGTGAAAAGTTGTGTAGACTCACTAGGTGACTTGTGCACCTACGAAGGGTAAATCTTTTCATATTTATTTGTAATTGTATTTCAAAATATTACAAAATAATGTATTTTAGTTAATAAGATTACAATCACTATTAGTTTCCGAGTGAGGAAGAAAGTGGATACAACTCCGTCAAAAATATTTCGTGGTAACAGAACTTTGAGTGAGTTCTATCCTAATCGTTGTGGCGAGATATACTTTCAGGTAACTCTTACATAGAAATTTTTGAGCAAAAAGTGCTTGTTGTTGATTTTATAGTATAGTAAAAAATGTCATCTATTTAATAAATCATACAATTTTGTTAAAACCTGACAGCTATTGAAATCTCCCGACACGATGGATATTAATAATATCGTCTTAACCAGGAGATGG